>CM066039.1:162561659-162658132 GCA_033557465.1 Ichthyophis bannanicus | reverse complement strand
AGAGAGACTATTTATTCTGATTAGCAATTGTCTCACATAGCAGAAGAGCTAGGACAGAAGCAAGTCCGGCGCAAAAGCTGAAGGAATTGATTAAGCCAGAGAATAGTCTTCTCCCTACAGATGCCCCTGGATGTGTGTGAAAGAGATATTGTTGAAGACATAGGAAATATGAGGTAAGAGAAGACAATTCCTATGAAATGCAAGGTGCTTTGGTGTCAAGCCTCTGATGTGGAAGAGTGCTAATCTAGACGAGCCGTTGAATGTATGAATGCTTAAAGAGCACTTGACTCGGGAAGAACGTCACGGCAGAAGAAAAAAACAGCTGAGTGCTAAGCTCAACTGTATTATAAGGCTGAAAGCTGAAAGTAATAATCAGTGGACATTCTAATAGCTTTTTTTTGCTACCGAATTGGTTGTCCTGTAAAGAGAAACGTTTGTGAAGTTAAAGTTTTTGAGTAAGCTGCATTTTTTGAATACAAGCAAAGTTGTACCTACTTTCGTTTGAGAAGTTAAAGCTTTGGCCGTGTGAGTAAAAATCCGATATTTTTTTTTTGGTTTTTTCATCTTGTAATCTGTGTATAAAGGAATCCCTGCTTACAAACAAATAAATTTTCTCGAATGTTTTGCGCCTTACCACTGGTTCACAACTCCTTTGCCTTAAGCTACGACGACAATCCCCAGCAGCGCTCCTGGCAGCCATTTTGAGGGAAATTAATTTAAAGGTTAACAAGGCTACCTCTCCTGGTGCCAGGTTATCTACCCTCCAGGTGGGGGCGACAACACTCATCTTACAGGACATTGGGGTTAACAATGGTTCGCACCCACCTTTCTGCATCTTGATGTGGCCCGATGTGCCATGGGCTCTGAGCGCTGCCAGCAGTACATCCTCCCCAACCTCCTCCTGCCTTGGGGGTTGTCTTGTGGCTTTTGTTTGCTGACCCCTTGCTGTAGGGTTCATTATTTGTGCCTCCACGGGGCCATCGGCAGAGGATATTGTGCCCCCCGACACATCAACCTCAGGCTCCTCCCTGATGTGTGTTGCTGACATTGACAGTCGCCTCCTCCTCCTCCTCCCCCTCTACCTCCTCCTCAGGTGGCATCATTGTACTGTAGTCACCTGTATTGAGGGCGGAAACACATCACACACATAATTTAACGCAGTACCACCTATGGCGACGTGTGTGCTGCGGACAACACATACGTGAGGTTTTAGTTGGACCCTGCCATGCGTGCTGCAATACATGGCCCCGCTACCCACTCACATACCCTTCGGCATAACAGCAACATGTTATCCAGTAACAAAAGGGGAACAGATGTGTGGTGTAATCCCCTGCATAGAACGCTTGTGAGGTGTTGCCAGGTAGCTATGTTGTAATGCCCTCTACGTGTTGCGTTTAGACAACCACTGTGCTCTCACTCATGGGCCACATCGGGCCAACCTATTTGCACAAAGGGCTGCACATCCAAAGTACTGGTACACGTGTTTTCGCTCGGGCCCTGTATTGAGTGTGCATGCCCATTAGCATTAGGGCCTTATTCCACTGGGACATACTGTCATCCAGTGCTCCTGTGTTTTGCAATACTTTTCGATGGAGGGAGCTACTAATATGATAAGATCATCCTGGGCCCAGCTGCCTAGCCAAAGCCAGCCCTTTGACGTAGAGTTTTATAAATCCAGTACACAATCACCTCGTCACACTAGCCCCTGCAATATTACAGTTGCTGAAACACCAGTTGTTGTGGGTGTGGGTAAAGGGACTGCCCCAGCGTTGACGATGTCGGGCACTGTTATGGGGGTACTGTAAAATGGGGGTGGGAGGGACATCATGGTTGTATGGGTCCCTGAAACATTCAACAAGAACAGGTGCCACTGTCCAAATACAAAGATGTCTGCATCTCTGATGTCCAACCCATATTTGAATCAGGACATATGTTCATCCTGCCAACACAGGCCGCTATGTTTCTTTGATGCCTCCAGCAAAGGGTCAAAATGTGCCGACACCTCTGCCGTGTATCTATTGAGGGAAACATAACAAATGTATCACTCAAAGCACCTGGTGACAACATCCTTGTCATAGGAAGACAAATATGATAGTGAGGTTTTAAACAGACACCATCCTGCACTTGGTGCCCTGCTGTGATGCCAGGTACGTACACACAACTGCTCCTTAACAGACACGGCCCCTCCTAAAAAGCCATAACACTGTCGCTAGGGGTGCTCAACTCCGCGGCCAACAGGCGACATAGATGTCCAACAACTAGGAAACTGTGCTTGGCCGGAGGTAACACGATGTTGACCTGGGGAGTGACAGAGTTAGAGTCGCAGAATCCACAGACTTGAATGCGTGTTTTTATGTGCATTAACCCCTACGAACCTAGGGCCAACATCTGTCAGGATCTCCCACAAATGGCTCCAAGAGTGTAGGTAGGGACCCTACCCGGGGTTAAGGGATGTCACACGTGGAGTAACAAAAATAAATTGTGGGCACGGGAGTGTTGGGTTAATCAGGTATGGGGGGGGTAGGAGGTGCACGCCTTTGCGGTGACACACTTGCCCCCTGGGGCATGCTGTACAGCCCAACAACCGACCGTGCCAATTTGTTGTCTAAATGACATATGATCCGATGGCCCACTATTTAGCTGTCCCCCTCTGTGTAGTCGCGCCCGTCTAATGAGCCTATGGTTCTGAATGTGACCTTTTGGGTTGCGTGTGTATGTTGGAGGTTATGGACAAACAGGGTGTGAAATTGTGTCAAACGCACACACGGCTGTGTCAGCATCATGGTAATACAGTGATCGCAACCGGTTTAATTGACCTATAAACAGGTGGTCTCAGGGAACGGACAGGAATTAACGTTACTGCACATAAAATGGGTACGGTCATGCTGGACGACGGAGACCTGCAAGCAGAATTCTGCCAACTCATTCCAACAGCACAGAGCTTTGGCCACATCCCTAGAGCCGCCTGGCGCTCTGACCACAAAACCGCCTTCTCTAGAGCGCTCTCGTCCGTTGGGTTTCCAACAGCTGGGAAAAGGCGAGGAGACGACCCTAGGAAGATATATTTAAATGCTACGACTCCTAGTGGATGTGGGAGTGTTTGGGGCAAAACAGATTCCCTGGCTGTTGCACAAAGATCACCTGTTAGCAGGTAGGGGTAATGCTGGAAATCAGGTCCTTCAGGTAAAAAGCAGGAATGAGTCGTCCCATAGTGGACCCCCTATCTATACATGCCAGGGGGTGAGAATCCCAGAGGACTGCAGCGCCTAGGACCATGGGGGGGGAGTCTCCGGCAGTGCACGATGAAAATTGTAATGAGGAGGGGCATTGTGGTGGGGGAGGTAAAGGGCGCGTGTAATGAACTACTGAAACCTTCTGCACCTTAGGACTAGCATGAGTGAGAGTACACTTCGTAACCATGAGCAGGGTGGCATTACAAATATCTAATTACACACGACGCAACACTTCTGCTGTAACCTACCTGGATTGTAGGCGTTGGAAGCAGGATGGTGTACCAGCTATGGATAGCACAAAATATGACGTAATTCTCAAGAGTGACCGTCACAGCAGTGAGGATGGCCGGTGTCCCGACCTTGAGCTCCCGGGAACCAGGTAATACCAGGTGCCAATTGGGGTTGAATGAATATAAGTTGCGACCGGGAAAACCGTCAAGTCAAGGTGGACAAGACAAATTAGTGGAGACAGCTGTGACCTTTGGTTAGGCACAGCCTCATGAGTAAGGTAGAGGACTAAAAATTGTAAGAATGACTGACCGAAAAGAAATGAGGACACCGGCTATGCCCCTAATGGTGCGCGTAACGATGGGTGATTGGTAGCGTGGGCACGCACTTCCCCAATAGTTAACATAGCTGGTGTACTCAAATGAAAAACGATGTACACGTTCTTCTCCTAAAGACTGGTAAGAGATAGGTAAAAACATAAAAGAGCGTGCAACTATCACGAAAATAAAAAAAAAAAAAAAAAAAAAAAAAAAGTTGGCATGGGGAAACTAGGGTCCAATGGTGACCTTGTTAAGCATCACAGTCGGGACTTGGTGCATAACAAAGTCCGTACTTGCATACTAGTAGGAATAGTATGAAGATAGGGCACTTACACCTGTCTGGAAACCGGGTCTCGAGCGACTAGGAATGTCTACATGGACAAAAGAGAGGTTCTGGTATGTGAAAGGTAATATCAAATCCCTACATTGTACCCACACACCCAGACACAGTGTATCGTGGTTCGAGATCTCCCTCAATATCTGTATTTCATGACATTTGTTGTGACATGTTTTGAACAGGTAAATCTACATGGTCATGCGTGTGATATATTAGCTATAGATATAGGTCTGGTATATATTTATATGTATATGTGGTGCAATGAAAATACACCGTCAGCGATGCATCTGACATATGTATTAGAGATATAAAGAAATGAATAGGTCACAGACATACCATGGAAAAAAAGCTGAGTCTCGCAGACACAATTCCTCCACTGATCCCCCTAGTTAGTTTGAGATGGGTTACATCGTGTAAGACATATTTCATACATTACCAAAGTGGCACAAGCCCACGTGACAAGAGTACGGAAATGACTCTATGTTCCCGTTGGAATATAGGAAAAGGGACGATAATAGCAACCCTTGTTACAGCACATGGATAATAGGTTTGGCGTGACGAACAGAGGATACTACCGGTCGTGTAAGTAGCAGGATGGGCTCCTATGTTTTAGACTGATATCCTGAAATGGCAAAGGTACAGAAACTGCAAGGATCAGGGATAACGAAGATGACCTCTGGGGAGGGAAACATGAGCGTGGTACTAAGATGCGGATGCATGGGGGTTGTTTTTTGTATGATAGGAAATCCCATCAGAAGAAGCTTTCATGCGCCATATACTGTGCACCTAAACACAGGTGCACGGTGTGGCAACCCTCGACATACCTGTGAAAGGTGCCAGATACATAACAGCCTTTTCCTTGCCATATGAGCGTAAGCCGTAGGACGATGGCCACTGCTCGCAGCAGGGCCCTCATAGTTTGCATGCTTTCTCATGAGAGGTGCAGAGAGCTGATGCAGTGGTATTTATATAATGAAGTGCCGGAGGGGTCAGATACAGTGCAAATAAGCCTATAATAGCCGTTGGTTAGAAAGAAAGAGTGACAAGCCTAAAATTCATATGAATACCCACGTTAGATTTGGCGGCAGCTTGTAAGCACCTACTAAAGGGGCTGAACACGATCTGTGAAGGAGAGACACTGTGACGTGTGCAAAGTACCAGTATATCAATGACCTGGGAAGGGTTCCTCCTGCAGAGCACAGACAAGTGATGGGAATTGCTGCGTGTCGGGGGGAACAAGGGCTACGACAACTGAGTAAAGGAGTACGGTATGGTCCTGTCCGTGTCCTAATGATGTAAAAATCCCTGCACATAAATGTGAACAAAGGCACTATCACATATAACACTGGTCATAACCTAGTCTATAGGCGGTGGGACTCTTTGTTAAGTGTCACCAAACAAATACAATCCAGAAGAAGATCAGTGGGTGAGAGGGTATGTGAACAGATGTAGGAGAGGGGAAATTTATTGCCTGTTCTGGGAAACAGAACCGAACTATCAGTAGTGATCTGTTGTAACAACAGAATCATCTCAAGTGGACAGAGATTGATGTTAATCTCTTCACCCCATGACAAAGGAATATGGCAAGACATTGCCACGTAACTGAGAAAGACAAGAGATCCAGTGTAAGAAAAGAAAAGGTTTCAGGAAACACCAGTAATGGAAATCATCAGGAAGGAACAGTAAATGGTAGATTGACAGTTCCCAGAACCCTAAGGTTGCTGGGGATGGCTGAGGAGGGCTAGGCTGAGCTTTGGAAACATCGTACCAAGCTGAGGGTCCCTCCTTTGCTCTGTTACAGGGGGTCATATACTTGCTGGCAGGAGACTCTGGCAAAACGCCCTCTTAAGTCGGTATAATGGTGAAAAGGGTTTTCGTTATGACATTTCCTAACACCTGCCATGGATGGTGGTTTACCATGGCCTGTAGCCTTTTGGGAGAGTCCGATTGAACAATGGGCAAGCTGATTGTACAACCTCCATGTTTTAGGAGGCTTTCGCAATCACATGGGGAATTAGGCACACGTACGTTGTCCCCAGCGGTTTATGATCTGACTGTGGAGCCATGCTTTGTCAACCATGCTCCAGAGTGTTGGAACAGCATAGAATCTGCTAACAGACTCAAAGGAGTCTGAATAAGCACGGGACAGGACTTTTGATATATTGAGGGCTATGACTACGAACTGATGATAGACGTCAGCGACCTTGGACCCTGGCCAGAACGGGGTCCCATAAGACACAATATCTGTGGTTACCCAGCTTGAGTGTTGGAGCGTCACTAAAAAACTATTGGGTATCATCTTGTGATGCCAGCATAGGATGTCTTGAGGATTGAGAACTAAATCC
Source organism: Ichthyophis bannanicus (assembly GCA_033557465.1). Lineage (NCBI taxonomy): Eukaryota > Metazoa > Chordata > Amphibia > Gymnophiona > Ichthyophiidae > Ichthyophis > Ichthyophis bannanicus. The sequence continues at coordinate 162,651,669 of CM066039.1, read as the reverse complement.
AAATGCATCATGGTGCTCTGGAAGCACGACAGTGGCGGAAAGGAGGACAATTGCTAGCCATCTATACCTTTTTCCTTCCCCCAAATTGCTGATAGGTCACGAGCCAGGAAATGGTGTGAAGTTGATTCCGTTGAAAGTCTGTGAGAGGGTGGCACACGATACCGAGACTCAGTTTCTGTAAAAAAAAAAAAAAAAAAAAAAAAAAAAAGCAGAAGGTGCTTGGACCCTCTACGGTGAGTGCTTACCAGTTTTCCATGTGAGGATCCTGGACAAGGACGGATGTAAAGGAAGCATTCTGTTTGTCCTGTCCTTCACGAGATGCAGTGGTCCGATCCAGGTCAGGGATGCGGAAAAGATAGGCAATATAAGGGTTGCCATGTCACAGAGATATGTATGAAACGAAGTTTTCTGCACGGGAACTATCCCTGGCCAAGGTAGATTTGTAGTAGCAGCCTTAGCACCATAGGGTGCAAGACTGATCAGTGCAACTACACCTAGTGGTTGGGATATACAGGCACTGGCCATCAGGAGCCAATGCAGGAGGTAATGCAGTGATCACTCCAGGTAACCGACTCCAAACTATGTCCATCTATAGTACAGGCCTCGAGGTTTCCCTCGGGGGATGGTCAAAGCAGCACAGAGGCAACTGGACCTGTCATAGCAAGTGTCCGTAGATGTGCTGTCTCTTGACGCCGTCAATGGTCATGGTTGCCATGCACATTGGTAAAACAAACTCTTCAACGACTAGGTATGTGATGCAGGACTCAGCATCGATTGAGCGCAATCCATCTACGTATGCCTTGATGGTAACCATGGACATTTTAATCAGCAAGGTGCCCAACACAGTAGAGCCAGTCTGAGTGGTATCCATCGTTTTGGACGGTAACTAGTGAGCCCACGATGCCAAGCTTCGTGAAACTGGAATAGGCATCTCCAGACCGTGGGGGGGATGGGGGCTTGATGGCCCAACCTCGGAACCGCGTCAAAGCGTAGATCTCCCACAATCATGGCTCAGGTATGTTCTTTGTATTGAGCCACCGGATCAAGCCTATACCCTCTAATGCATTGGAATCCCGAGGACTCCCCGCAGATCTTTTGTGATGACAAGGGAGTCTACGTGAGCGGTGAGGCCATAGCCGCCCCCAGGGCGTGGACATGCGCGATACCACTCAAGCATTGACACAGTCTTAACAGACTGTCAGTATGGGTTAGCCTGATCCTGTACATTTGAAGAAACCGATGTACCCTCTGGTTCCACAGAAAAACACGGTTATCGATGTGAATTCGAAAGAGTTATGGCTCCTGCAGAGCCGTGGACACCATGGCAATGCTGGGGTAAACAGGTCAACGGGACCCATACAGCATGTAGACACCAAGTAATTGGAGAATCCATGGTGACCGAACCTTGTGTTTCCACAGTAACAGCAACATCTCAGGTGCGGTATGCTGCCCTAATGAAGAGGCCTTGTAGGGGCCACCCGTTGTGACAGTAGACTGGGGAAAAGGTATTTCAGACGTCAGCACGTAACCACCAGCGTTACCGGGGTTGGCGGGAGATACAGCCGTGAACACAAGCCAAAACTAAGAGATAGGTAATTCGATCCTTTTCACACAAACGTTTCTGCGGTGACAGGAGGACGTCCTGCCATCTACACGGAAACCCAACAATTGAAGGGAGGCTCTGGAGAAGGCGGAACATCAGCACGCAGGCGCAAGGGATGCTGCCTAAAACGTAATGACTGGGAGCTGGGCAGCATTCCCGTGCCAGGCTCCGTTGGAAACAAGGTACCCATATGTGATGGACCCAGTCCTGCTTGTACCTGGAGATGGGGCTCTGCAGATAGTTATGTGATTGAAGCTGACAATGTCTGATATCTACACAATGGGGATCTCAGGAATATCATGTGAGGTAATGGATATAGGTAGCATACATACCTGCCTGTGGATGTGCTGAATCCAGGGCCACAGGGAGCCCATATGTGTACACGGGCCCCAGTAGCTCAGCAAGCTGCTGCTCCAGGGGCGTGAGCACGGGCTGGTAGGGGGCCCCCACCACCTGTGCCCCTAGCATGCTTGTTCCTCTGAACACCATGTGCTGGCGCACACCTCTTTTAATGTCTGATAACCTTTTTTTCAGGCTCTCTATGTCCCGCAGGGGGCCCCCTACCTCTGCAACTCCTCTGCGGACCTCCTCCCACACAGCATTATGTCCTGCTGTTGTTGTGCGTGTGCTATCCCTGCCAAACAGCACCTCGTAATGCTCTAGCACCATTGAGAGCAGGTTGTGGTTCTCCGCATCTGAGAACTGTAAAGCCCTCCTCCTCAGGGTTTCTGGCACACGAGCCCTTTTCCTTTTCCCTGTGTGTCTGCTGGGAGCAGGCTGGTCCCTTGCTGATGGCTCACCCTCCATAGACCCTGCAGGCCCTGCCTCCAGTGGCACTGGTGGGCCCTCCTCCCCCACCCCCTCACCCTCACCCGCCCTCACCCTCCCTCTCTCCCTCTCTCTCTCCCTCTCTATATCCCTCTCTCTATCCCTTTCACTCTGCCTCTCCATCACCCTCCTCTCACCTCTCCTCTCCCCACTCCCCTCCTCCCCTCACCTCACCCCTTCTGCCTCTCCTACACCACGCACAACATAGACACAACAGCTATGAACACAATAACACGGAACCAACACAATAAACAGAAACAGTACACACACCCAATACACAGACAAACGACTACAATAGATATCTGACTACAGCTACAACACAACTGCTACTGTACCTCCTCACAACCTCTCTCTCACCAACCTATCACTCCTCACACAACCCTCAACGTTTACCAGGCGTGTAGGGTTATTTATAATGTAGTTGACGTTAGTTACTTTGCGCATGCGCCATTGTGCAACGGCACTGCTTGTGCGCGGCGCGTAGATGCAATTACGCATGGGCGTGCGTTTGTGGGTGTGGGTGTGGTGCGCGGCGCGCATGTGCAAATCCTAGCGCATGTGCGTTTGTGTGTGCGTCTTCACGCACAAGCAACGCATGCGCCCAAGCGTAACGTGATGCACACTGGGCGACGCGCACAGACAGATGCTCATACGCATCAATTTGCACATGCGCGTCGCCACAAATACACACGCACATGTGCCAAACAGTTTCACCTGCGCGCCACAGACAGCCAAACGCCCATGTGTACAGGATTGCACATGCGCAAACTGCTGCACAGGCGCACGCGCACAAGCGGCGCATTCGCAGAACGGCGCATGCGCGCAGTAACGCAATCACTTACCTGTTTAAAATGATGCTGAGGATTGGTCAACATTGAGGGTTGTTTCGTAGGCGCGGCGTGTGTTGTTTTGGGAGATACAGAGAGAGCAAAGCAGGTGTGTGTCAGTAGTGTTGTTTGTTGTGGTTTTTCTAGTGTTGTTTATAGTGTTTGTGTTTTGTAGTGTTGTTTGTAGTGCTTATCGTGCCTGTGGTGTTGTTTGTAGTGCTGTTTGTATGGGTTTTTTTTGGTGTTGTAGTGCTCTTTGTAGTGCTTGTAGTGCTTGTCCTGTTGTTTGTAGTGCTCTTTGTAGTGTTGTTTGTTGTGTGGTTTGTAGTGTCTTGTCTTGTCTGTTTCCTGTCTGTTGTGGTTTGTAAGGTGTCCAGTGTTTAGGGAGGTGTGTGTGTGTGTGTGTGTGTGTGTGTTTGTGTAGCCACACGGGAGGGATTGATGGAGGAGATTTATGTGTTGCATGTGCCCGGAGACGTGGGCGGATGCTGCGGTTGCTGGACAGGGGAGATGGTGTCCATGTGGCTGCAGCCACAGGGCATGGGTGCAGACCCCCGCAGCAAATCCGACCTGCTGCTGTAGAGGCGGTCCCGAGAGGTGATGTGCGTGGACGGCGCAGACGGCGTGCTGAGGTGCAGGCTCGGCAGCGTCGCCTCTACAGGCCCAGGGCCCAGCTCCAGGGCATGCGTGAGGACCAGGTCATCTCCCTTTACCGACTAAGCACAAGGGCTATTAGGGGACTCTATGAGGATCTGAGACCTGACCTCAAGCCCCTGACTGGCCGGGTCCCATGCCATACCAGGTTTAGTCAAGCTCCTTGCTGCGTTACATTTCTTTGCCTCTGGCTGTTTCCAGTCATCTGTGGCCGCAGTGGGAGGCATGAGCCGCCCCACCTTCTCACGCTGTCTCCACCAAGTACTGCGTGCTATGGTCAGCCGGGTGGGGAATTACATAGGCCTTCCCCACACTGAGGCAACAATGGGGGACCCTGAACCAGGCCTTTGAGGCATTCGCTGGGATACCACACGTGATGGGAGCTATTGATTGCACACATGTTGCCCTGGTCCCGCCAAGAGGACAGGGAGGTGGTGTTTCGCAACCGCAAACACTACCATTCCCTGAATGTTCAGGTTGTATGTGATGCTAATCTGCATATTCTGAATGTGGTCGCAAGGTTTCCAGGGTCCACCCATGACTCCTATATCCTGCATCGCTCAGCACTATTCAGGGAATTGAGGAGGGACAGTATGGTGACTATATATTGCTGGTGAGTATTGCCAAATCAATGATGTCATGATGCATATATGACTGTTTTGATGTGACATCTCTCATGTAGTGCAGTGTTTGCTCTCTGTGCATTGTGAAAATGAGCAAACATTCAGCAGACTGACAAATGATAAGAGATGACATTGTTAGAGGACTGTAGACCTCGTTTAACACGGGACATAATTAGCCATGTCACATCCATATTAAGGACATATTTGCAGTAGATATGCTGGTGGTGTTAGAGGTACTATGCACTTTTTCAGATATGTGTCCTGGGGGTGTATAACGAATTGTGTGTATGTCATCTGCGCACAGGGATGGGGTTGGTGGGGTTGGTTTGTTCCCATACTCACCCACCTGTGCATGCATGGTTTTGGATTGTACCTGTGTTAGGTCCTGTAAGATGTGTGTGATTGACAATCCATGCACCTTGTGATTCTCATGTGCGTGTGAGGGCCACACACTCACTCTGTCGTGGGATGTTAGCCATTGATTGATAGACAACAGGGGGGGGGGTTGGGTACGTATCATGCATGTTCCGTGCCTTTGCAAGTGGGAGTACACGTTTGCATTGTTATGTTTTTGCTTTTGGCCTGTGCCATTACACGGGTCCAAACAGGTCTGGGCTTAGCATTACCTTTAGCCACTGCAGATATGCCGTACCTGGGCGTCATTGTATGTGATTATCCTGATGTAACTCATCATTTGTGTGAGGTGACAGCAAGGGCAAAGGGCCATGTTGTGGACAGACAGAGAGGTATTGGTGGGACATACACAGGGACGTAGTCGTACTCAGTAGTTGTGATGTTTTAAGGATCATATGGGCTACAGTGTTGTTTTATGTGGGGTGGTGCTGCTTAACAAGGGGGGAAACATGATGGGGACAGTGGCCAGGGTGTCCAATGAGATGTTTGATGGGCAGCAGTCCACAGCATCTGCCGTCAGACTGGTATATGTAGATATGTAGACCTTGGAGGACGCGGGGTGTCGAGGTGATATTATGTTGCTCCTGGCGGACCTCACGGTCAGACATGTTCTTTGTGTGCGCCTACATTGCGTCACAACACATTATTGTGGTTTGTGCTTTGCAAACATATATTCTGTTTATGTTTCGTGTGTGTTGCTGTTGTAGTCTGCCATTGGTGGTGATGGTGGTGGGGCTGAGACCATGAACTCCATGACAGGACGCCTGTGCTACACATATAGGATCTGTAGAGGACAAAATGTGATTGTGTTGTAGTTTGCCAAGTCTTTACAGACTACACAGGCCCTTTGTTCCATTTCTATCACCATAGGTGTAATTAGGTCAGGTAGATAGTTGGTGAGGTCATATATTTCTGTCCTGATGTGTTCTGAGGTGGCTTCTCACGTCTATACCTGTGTCAATTTATGGTGTAATGCGTTTATTCATTGACATTCCACTTTTTTTTCTGCAGGTGATGCAGGGTATGGGTGTCGGCCCTGGCTGCTGACCCCTGTGCGGTCAACCACGGACTATTGCAGAGCAGAGGTACAATGAGGCCCACGCCTCCAGCCGCTCTGTCATAGAACGCACCTTTGGCGTGTTGAAAAGTCGCTTCAGGTGTCTGGATAGGACAGGTGGGGCCTTACAATATGCGCCTTTGACTGTTGCAGAGATTATCGTAGCCTGTTGCATCCTGCACAACATTGCTCTCAGGCATGATATCCCTGCAGAGATTAATGAGGATGTGGAAGAGGATCCACCGTGCCCCCCTGTACGTGCCTGTGTTGACACACAGGCAGGCACAGCAGTCAGGCGGAGGTTGATTACAGAACTATTCACTGGTATGTATTGCACATCTGCCCACATATATGTGCCTGTGTGTGCATGTGCTGTTTATAAGGGGTGATGTTTCTGACCAGTTGGCATTCAGGTCCAAGCCTGCATTGTCCCTCTGGTGAACATCCGTCATAACATGTATTCATGGATGTGGTTTGGACAATGTGGACAGGGATCAACAGCGGCTGTTGGTGTCTTGTGTGGCTGTGTGTTGGTACACCTTTCCGAGCTTTTGGGGGTCACAGTACCAGTGAGTGGCTGTTTGTGATAGCAAGTGCTGGCCAGACACAGGTATTGTGTCTTCCTGTGTATGTGGAGCACGGTGTCAGGCATATGGTAAGTGGTTTAGTGTGGTAGGGAGGCCCATGTTTGTGGGAAGCTCTCATGCATGCTTTTCTTTTTTTGGACAATAATCTTTGGGTGCTTGTGTGTGTCTTCTGCTCCTGTGAGCTGGCTATGTGTGTCTGTTTGTTATTTGCAATGCAACATGTCAGACAGAGCACAGTAGACATGCGCCTGACGACATTCCCATTATGTTATTGATTACTTGTTACGTGTTCTGCTGCAACACAACAGTTTTTTACAAGGTATGCCTCTTCACGTAGCACAGACATGGATGTGGTGAATCATGTGAACATGTGCACTGTGCAGCCAGGGGTGCATATGATTGCTAGCTTTTGTTTGAGGTGGGGTCATTAGTTTCATTATTTTACATGTACACACATACAGATGTCAAGTGGGTCAGATCAGCAACGGGTGGATTTCATTAGGCAACTGTGACGCTGCATGTGTGCCTTTATTGTGTTATTGTGGTATTTCATTTTAAGCATGACATATGTATTTGGGGGTATCTGTACATCAGCCTCATGGCTCAGGTACATGCTGTTTGTAGGGCAGGATGGCACAGAACACAGCCACAGATACCTTCAGGACACTAGCAAGGGATGTTAGGTCCACATACACACACAGTCTGAGATGGATGTGTTTGGGAGCAGGGGAACATGTAGCCTATCCATGGTTCAACATTGTCACAGTTACACAATGGGATGACATGCAAACATGATGGTCAGGTGACATACAGACATGGGGTTGCTTTTGGCCATACCTGTTGCTGTGATTGCCATGTATTTCGGCACACGATCAGCACACACAGTATTATTTGCTGTGGGAGATGTACACTGGATAATATGCACCTACACAGTGGATACATGTGGTTTTGGTGCATATCTTCCAGGTGTCACAGGTCTTTACACTGTCATACAAGACAACATTAAGGGGGTACCACACACGGAGAGGGGCTATTGGTTTAAACATGGTTGACACAAACTAATACTGTGATCTTGGGATGCGTCCCCAACATGGTGGGACCAGCCACCTCTTTAGACATATTTGTGGACCAACAGAGAGGGAGTGTGAGCAAATGACTGCTATGTGGGGCGTTGTAATTTGCATCGGACATGTACATGATGCCTCTCCCATGTGCACGATCTGTACAGTGTGAGGGTGAACAGTCAGTTGTAAGGCCATGTTCTGTTGTGTGACAGCTGGGGACATTGAGGTGCAGTGTGTTTTTTCGCATCTCGAAACTGACAGATTTGTTTGTTTATATTTTTTCCGCTAAACAGGACATACATGATGACAATGGTGTCGGCGTGTATCATTGGCACATGACAGAACATCCACAAGATGCTGGAGTCCAAGGTGGGTAGATCTACACATACATTGTATGTGTGTGAGGTCAGGGGGACAACATATTGGCAGCTATGTGTCATATTAGGTAGCTGCTGTTGTTTACTTGTCTGTAAGCCTCCCTTGCCCATATCGTGCTGTTGTCACACATCTCCCCATTTGTCTGTGTTCAGTATGTTTAGTGTAACAGCTTTTCTGCAATATTTACAGCAGATCTACATGTGTGTGTGACTGTCCTTGTTTGGTGGATCCTCCACTTTCTGCCTCCACCATCTTCATTGGATCAGCCATCAACAGGGTATCAATGCATGTTACTCGGCCATTATGTGCACAGATTAGCACGTGCACATACAGGCCATGTATTACAGCTGTCCCGCTAAACTACGCATATTGTGTAATTGTGTGTTTATGGGTTGACTATGTGGTGCTGAATTGTACAAGCATGATACATTCTCATGTGCTATGATGGGTGTGTGCACCTGGGGGACATTGTGGGCTTTGATACCTCTGCGTTAGTGATCTTTACATTTTCATCATGGACCACATTTGTTGTGAGCAGAACTGTGTTGTGTTTGTTGTGACGCTTGTTGAGCAATATTTATCTCTCTCATACATAGGCATAATGTGGAGATCCATCTACAGGACATTTACATGGTGATTCTAATGTTTTGCCTGACGTCTCTCCCTTCGGTGTGACCTGGTGTGGCTATGCAGTAGCTGATGGATTTGATGAGGAACACATGATGCACACATAGGTTAGGTTACAAATTTGTTATTTTGTGATTCCAAAAGACTGTGCCTGGCGTGAGGTTTCTGTTCATCTCATGGACATGTAATATTGCATCTCTGTAGACACAGACATATGCATATAGTGTGTCGCTGTGAGATGCCCGTGTGACATGGGATTGTTCCTATCCATTTCCATGTGACACCCGTGTCTGCATGAACATGTAATGTTGGTTCTCATCAGTGTTTTATTTGTTGTGCATATCCTGTGATGTTTGCATTTGCATCCCTTGTATGTGTATTTTCTGCATTGTGAGTCGTGGGAATATTTGCTGCTGTTGCAAGGTTTCTAACAGGAGTCATACTTATCCTTTGTTGACACAGGGCAGCGGACAGACCAGACCCATTTCCTCAAGTGCATCTCGGCTCCCCATTCCAACACCTGTTGTGTGACAGACCACCATGTTCCTGTTTCGGGAGGAAACTGCCATTGGATGTTCCAAGTCTGCAAGTTGAACAATGGCGTGTGCTGGACATTATTGCTCTTGGACTGGTTGTTTGCCCATGACAGATCTGTACAAGACACAGTTTGGCCCATGCTTTGGCTGGGAATCCTGGTGATTGCAGAGACACATATGAACTTTGATGGACTGTGTCATATTGGAATGTGGCACTTGACTATGCATGCCCATGTTTTCATGGGGTGTTTGGAAATGATCTTGTCCAGATCAGGGACCCTTTGCTTTTGGGACAGTGTGCGCATTAGGGACTGACATTATCTTTGTATTATGGTCATTCATCCCCAGTTGTTTAGTGTCTAGGTTTGGGCCATGTGTGTGACATGGCACACAGTATACGCTTATCTGTTTGTTTCGACAGTAGCATACAGCCATGTTACTGGCATGGGGAAACAGCTACAACGTTCCAATCGTCTCTGTCCACCTGACCCACCCCTCACCATGATACATGTTTTGCACAAAACACACGTTCATGACCAACACCATCCTTGATTGATGTGTTGAGGGAGCAATGGTGTTTACATTAATGTGTGGCATCACTGTACCATGTAAGTGTACGGCTGGTGCGTGTGCCTCTGACTGACTATGTTTGGGAGACACAGCATGGTGAACTGTGTTGTCGGTGTGTTTCACTGTGACATGTTTTTCCATCCTTTGCATATGAACATGCTTGTTATTGTGTTTGTTTACTGTACAAACATGACACTCTGCATGTTTGGCCACACCTTGCATTGCATGTCTGCACAGTCCTGTTCTACCCCCTGCATTAACGACACTCTCATTAGGACATTATATTTGTGGTGTGTTAGTGTGGCTGTCGATTTTCCCAATATACCTCTGCATTCCCTGGGCCATGCTATATGTGGCCTCAAACTGTCTACCCAACAAACAATGCAAGGTGACCTCATACATGTTGTTATGTCTGCACATTTCATCCGGTTGTGTTGTTTGTACTCGCTCGGTCTTCATGTGTCCCTGCTACCTGTTAGCATATAGTCCTTCAGCTTTAGATGATTTATGGGGTGTACATTGACACATTCCTGATGTTGCAATCAGCCATTGTGTGGGAGGTGGGACATTACTTTCTAGATGTGTTTGTCACATTACAATATGAGGGCAGCATATGTTATTTTGATTTTGTGACCTCCTCTGTTGCATGGGGGCTATGTTTGGGGGGACATGTGATGTGTTTGGGTTTCTAGTCTTGCACCACCTGTAGCCTACATGCACTGATATGTGGGTAACACATGTCGGGCATGCAGCAGCTGCTGTGGTGTGTGGCCCTGCTACCCGGGGCATATCATGCACCTGATGCACATTGTATCTCGTGACATTCATTTGTGCTCAGCCAGTGTCCTTTACGTAGCATGTGTTTTTATACCTTGATGACCGTGTTCCCATCTTTCAACAGGGAGGGACTCACCTTGAAAGTATGATTACACTGTGTATCGTATGTGTGAATCTTGTTCCAAGTAAATGTGGTTATTTTACAGACATTTGACTCTTTTTCTACTTGTTATTTGTGACAGACAATGTGATTCTAATGTCATTTTACAATGGGTCGCTTTGCATCAGTTATGGCTCCTTGTGACCTTCGGACTCCAGGGTTTCCTGGAACATGTCCCTCCAGTGACTTGCCCAGGGGCACATGGTGTGCTGTTGTGATATGCGTGATGGTTGGCCTGTGTGCAAGACATTTTTGCGTACGCTAGTCTGCTCCTCCACTCGTGGAGCACATTTACACTTGTGTCTACCGATTTGCTGGTAATGTCCATGACCACGTGTGCTCACATTGGTGTATGGTGATAGCTGTGTATGTGTCTGCGATTTAGCAAATCACTGTGTAGTATACGTTCCCATACGGACCCTCCCTTTGGAATATTATGTGTGTCTTTGGCTCAGTGTGTTGCTTGGGGGGGTGTTTGGAGGCATGTTTGTTACAACAGTGCTTATCAGGTTGGCTCCCCAAATGTGGTTTTCATTGTTGACAATTTATGCAAACTGGACCATTATTTAACAGCTGGTTCATCACCTCTACACACACCCTTGTCTCTCGTCAGTGTACAGCAAGGTGTTCACTCTGTGCTGCCTAGCCATCAGATATTATCGGTTACATTGGTCTGTTTCTTAAAGGTGTTTTCACTGCAGTGCACCTGTGGCTGTGGTAGTGTTGAGGTTCAGCAGGTGTGTGCTGTGCCTTTTTTCATGTGTAATTCTCTCCTGTGCTGTCCGTGATTGCTGGCCAGCTCCAACACACATCCAGCACTGCCCTTGTTGTTAGTTTACTTTCCTCTTGTTATGCCTTTATGTATGTATACATTAATTTAGATGTGTTTCTATGAGACTTTTCACCGTGTCAGAGCAGCGTTACATTAAAGGGGGGGGGGTTACGTGTAGGGCAGGGCCATCACCAGGGACGCTACATTGATTATTTACACAGAGCACATAGGACATACTATGGACATTAACAAATTGTGGACATTGTACAATTCGTATAGCGTTTGGTACGTGTAAGCTTTGTGGCATTCCTTGAACTGGATGGTTTCCAGCTGTTTTCTCCAAGGTCATTGGGCTGTCTTGTTTCAAGGGCAGCTTGGTAGAGTGTTCCATAACGATGGTGCATACAGTTCAAAGGCTCGCTGTCATGGCCATTGTGAGAATTTGTTTTGTTTCAGAGCTACAGTGGGGGTTTGCAGGGGGCTTGTCTGGTGGTTCGTCCATGTGCTTTTCGAAACAGTAGGGTGTGGATTTTGGGGTTCAGTGCTTGATGTATGGTTGTGTGGGTGAGTAGGATGTCTTTGGATTTAGTCCTTGCTTTGAGTGGGAGTATGTGTGGCTCTTTCACGATGGAGGTGCTGTGGTCTGTATATTTTACATGCTGTATCCACTGCATAACATATCATTGTGTGTGTGTGCATGTGTCCCTGGTAACAGATACAGATTGTCATCTGCTGTATACACAGCAGCTCAGCAGGTGCATTTATTCATGCTTTCTCTTGTGGGTTTGCATGTCCTTACAACAGCATGCGTCTTGTGTGCGTGCCTGGACTATTGGTGGCTGCAGCCTTTGCTATAACGTGTACATTGGTTTTCTGTCCTACCTTTGTTTGCATTTTACTTTGTGGTAGTGGTCGTAGGTGTGATTCCTCTGTGTTTTCTTGGATGTGTATGCTTGGCGTGCAGATGTGGTTTCCATTTCTTTGACGGTCATATGTTGTCAGGTTTGTGCTGTGAGCACATTGTACCCTCATCTGAGTTGTGAACCATGGATCTGTCCATCTTCTGTCTCTCAGCTCTTGTGTCATCATACCCTGATGTGCATGCTGCTACAACCCATCCTGCACTCCTACACCTTCGTGCATTTCATCTCTCCATGGTTGCCTCTCGTGTGGGTACTCTGCATGGCCCCACTAGTCCACTATCATCATGAGGTTTCACCTGTCCTGCCATTTCAGTCTCACCTGCTGGACACATCTTCACATCCTCTGTCACACAGTATCATTATCGCATGGTACATTACCATCACTCTGTACATAGCTACAGCTGGCCCCAATTTTTTGGTGCATTTCTGTAGCTGCCACATGTCCTGGATGTCATTTTTTGTGGACAGCACCTGTGATCTCTAGGGTTCTTTTCCCTCTGCTTTGCCTTTCCTTTCAGCTCTGTGCAGTGTTTGGGTTACATATGAACTCGCCTTGGCTGACGTGGTTGTTTATGATGTGCATTCTGTTGCACCCTAAACGTTGAGATACTCTTGGGCACTAGGGTGGGCTTGTGTTTAGATGGCAGCACAAATATCTGTACAATTGCATGCTGTACACAAATGTAAGTCAGCCAAGCTTGGTCACTGCTCATTTTGAAACATGACCCCTGCACGGTCAGTGAGTGCCATGACCATTCTGCTACAGTGCTGTTCCCTCTTGCATGTCTGTTCACCTACTTAGGATTTCCAGGCGTTACAATGCACAATGATGCCAGCACTGACTGTGTTTGGACCATGCCCTTCCTCATACAGCAAACAAAGAGGCACCGTATACACAACATTGTGGGTTTATTTGGTGCACAGTGCACCTTCAAATCTGACTTCAGAGGTACCTTGAATTGCGCCTTATGCATTACCTGCTATTACAGTGCTTTCATAGTGCATTTGCTAGCAGTAGAAATAACACGAAAATATGACATGGCTCCTAGCTCACTATTCCTCATGACAGGTGAGTAGTATAATGGGTACACTACTCGTCAAACTGATTGACAGGTGAGATAAGGATGACAGGAGCCAATCAGCGTTCACTTCCGGTCTATGTCCCGCCTTAGGCCACGCCCCCTCCCATAGAAGTGAATGGTGAGTTAGCCCCGCCCACTCCCGCCCCCAAAATGTTGACAGGTACCAATCAGCGCCCACTTCCGGTGTATGTCCCGCCTTAGGCCACGCCCCCTCCCATAGAAGTGAATGGTGAGTTAGCCCCGCCCAGCCCCGCCCACTCCCGCCCCAAAATGTTGACAGGCACCAATCAGCGCCCACTTCCGGTGTATGTCCCGCCTTAGGCCACGCCCCCTCCCATAGAAGTGAATGGTGAGTTAGCCCCACCCAGTCCCGCCCCCAGGCGTGGCCACCGCCCCCCCACTTGACACACCCCTGCCCCCGCCCCAAGGATGACATCATCCAATCAGCATACTCTTCCGGGGGTGTGTCACACCCATGCCACGCCCCACAATATGGCATTAGCCAATCAGCACCCACTTCCGGGGTTTGTGCTACACCTACAGCCTCCCACCCTCCTCCACGCCCCCTGCCTACATCATCGGAAATGACATCACCGGAAACAGGGCGTCATCAGAAGAGGGACTGTCCCTTTTTTGCTGACATCAGCGGAAACAGTATGGCTGACTCCGGAAATGTGTTTGTGCTTCTGCTTAATACTGAAAAACAAAAATGCTTTTCTCTCTGTCTCTCTCTCTCTCCCACACAGACTCAGTTGTTTCTTTCTCACACAAAAACTGATTCCTAGCACAGAGAGACAGGCAAGCTAGAATCTTTTTTCTTTCCAAAATGCAATTAGCACAGCTTTGTTAGAGGGATCACCCTCTCACCCTCAACCACGCCCCTGCCTACATCATCGGAAATGGACTGTCCCTTTGTGCTGACATCAGCGGGGAGCAGTGTGACTGACTCCGGAAATGTGTTTTTTTTTTTTGCTTCTGGTTAATGTTTACACCTGCAAAAAAAAAAGCAGGAACCCTGGAAAAATAAAATGCTTTTCTCTCTCCCACTGCACCAGTTCTTATTTCTCACAAAAAGATTCACAGCACAGAGAGACACAATTTTCTTTACAAATGCAATTACAAATGCAATTGTTAGAAAAACTAGTGCGGTCCATGTGATAGAATTTTACTTTTAAGACCTCACTGTTAGAAATATTCTGACAGACCTGTAGAGTTCAGACTGAAATACAGAGAGACCTGAGTTCAAATCCCCCTAATACAGCTATTTTTTTGAGAGAGCCGAGTTCAAATCCAAATACAGCTATTTTTTAGTGGCTTTGAAAAAACCAATACAGAGAGACAAGCCTGGACATGTCTCTCTAGGGTGTGGTAACACGTGATTGGTTGAAACAAGAGGTCTGTTCTGAGCATGCTCAGAACACAGACTTTCAGAAAGGAAAAAATGGCTCTTTTTGGAACACCAAGCAGAATTTCCAGCAGGGCACACAACATTAATTACTTCCTTAAGGATCATGATGCCGTTGCAGAGGGGTATCCACCGATTGAAAATCCATTTGAACTACAGGAGAGTCTGGCAGATCCTCCGCCAGAAATAGCAGCTTTTGTGGATTATCCAGACGCCCAAATATTTTTCAACTCTCAAGAACCCTACAATTCTGGCACAGAACTTGGCTTAACATCTGACAACACAATGGACCTGGAGGATATAGAATTATATCACGCCACTGTAGATGCAGAAACAAACTGTTTATTGGAAGACCTAGGATCAGCAGAGGTAAGAGAAGTTTTTTTATTTAGAAAAGTGTTATAGAAGAAACAGCAGTTCACACTGACATTATTTTGGTTTTTTTTTGTAGGGAAGTGACGAATCTCTGCTCCTACAGGGGCACATACAGGCTGCCAATCTACGCTGTTTGTGCTTTCTCTGTACATATCAAAGGGAGGCATTTGATGTCATAGCCAGTCAAAGGGATTGTACAAAACCTGATGAAATAAACAGATTTAAATCTGTTATACAAACAACGGTGGCCTGTATTATCAAGAAATGCTGGCAGGGCATTATGCATAGAGACTGTGCAGCGTGTGTAATACATGCTCCAGGCCAAAGACACCATGACTGTTTAAAGTGGGAACGCAATGAAATACATCAGAAAATCCATAAAGCTTGTAACAGGTTGTGTCTAGGACCTATTTTAAATGTTGCCATGATTGCGGGTCATAAAATGAAAGCAACTGTCCTAGTTTATGAAAATTTGAATTTTTTGTTTGAACTCGTCAGAGATTTTAACAACAGTAGAAATCCAGGACAAATGCTCAATATTTTGCTTAATTCTGTGGCAGACAGCGAAATAGAAATAGTGGAAGGCTTAATCTATGACAGAGATTATAGATCGTTCTTTAAAAAACACCAAGTTCTGTAAAAATTGACTTTTTATGAAAATGTATGTATTTCCAGAATCTATTAGTTGAACATACAGATGAACAAAAATTATATGTATGCCTTTTATTTTTTTTAAAACTTGTAATGCTCAAATGAATTTCACAAGATGAAAACATTTTATTTGAAATAAAATATTTTGAACCTATGTGTGGTGTGTTTTAGGAATGATTAGTTAATTAAACCTACAATGGTTTGTCTGGAAAAAAAATGGGGCCTCCAGGTGTGTCCTAAACAATAGGCCATAAGATAAGAATGTGCAGAACTGTCGTGTAACTAAAATCCACTTAAGACGTCTGGGAAATGGATGGGAATGTGTATTAGCCACATACACAGATATATAGCATCTATTACACTGTACTGTCTGCGAAAAAAGGCATTGTGAATTAGCCAGGTCGTATGATAAGCTTATGAGATCCAGTACATTTCAGCAGCCAGAAAAGATCACACAGTCTCTATAGCTTGTATCATCTGCAACTTTTTCTTCAGACATGGTGAGTAGATATGAGTCTTTTTTAAAAATATTGTTGGCTATGTAATGTTTCTGTCTCTTATGATTGTCTTTAAAAAATAGGAGCAGAAAAAGGGGGTTACAAATAAACTTTCTCTTACAAAAAGAAGGCGGCAAAGAAATTTAAAAGGTATGTCCTGTGTTGTTTTAATTTTCTAACAGCTATGTTCTTTATAATGTGTTTCAGAGGACAGCCTCAACCTGTAATCTTTTTTTATTTTAGACCAAGAAGATGCTACAAAACAAGATGGCCAGTCTAACCAACAGACGGTACCTTACAGAAAGCCAAAAGACAAACAGAATCGTGAGTATTCCAGTTTTATCCAGCACCTAGATTTTAAGGTCTCTGTAAAAGTATTAGCCCCCACGTTTTCTTTTTTCAGACCGAGAAAATGTTAGAAAATCAGCGGCTATGGGAGAGAAGTCTAACAGAAAAAGATCACACAGCAATAGTTTTTCTGATGGTGAATCTACACACACCGGTACAGAAGAGCAAACAGCTCCATACCGAAAACCAAAAGATAAGCAACATAGTGAGTATTCCGGTTTTATCCAGTACATAGATTTTAAGGTCGCTGTAAAAGAAAAAAAGTATTAGCCCCTACATTTTCTTTTTCAGACCGAGAAAATGTTAGAAAATCAGCGGCTGTGGGAGAGAAGTCTAACAGGAAAAGATCACGCAGCGATAGTTTTTCTGACGGTGAATCTACACACGCCGGTACAGAATACGGAGGGCGTGGTGAAAGCCGTGTCTTTGATCACAGTGTTTCAGAGGACAGCGCAAATAATCATGCATTAGGCCTCGCTGAAGAATCAGAACCAGTTAGCTATGTTCAGTTTGTGAAAAGGTGGGATCGTAAATTGGACAAGTTTAATGGTGTAATTTATTCAGAGGAATTTCGGTTTATTAATTTAGACAGGATAACATCATTATCTGAGGCTCAATTCGCCATTCGGCAAGGTATTCAACATATTCTGGATGAGGTTAGCAGCCGGGTTTCACCCGGTGATTATGTACAGGTGCATCTACACTCATCTCTTTTCCACAATTCCTTATATTCTGGTAAGTTAAACCCCGAGGCATTAGACGCTGACGATTTCTTAAATCAGATCGCTAAACTCCTTCAGAGTCACAGAGAAATCCAGGTTTGTGATATATTCTGGGTTGTTGTACTTGTCATAAAAAATCGGGGTGGGGGTGCTCGTAGGGTCTTAAAGACCATACCGTTTAGCCATATTATTCATAAGAAAAGGATGTATTTGATAGACTTGAACAACACTGATAATAGCCTGTGTTTTGCAGGTAGCCTCACAGCCCTCATGTCACAGGTAAAAATGACAGATGTCGAATTGTTAGAAGGTGCTAAAAAACTACATAACGAATTGGGGTGGCCGGTACATAGAAAAGTCATGCTCGATGATGTAGCAATATTTGAACAGCATTTAAAGATAAACATACGCGTTGTGCTTTACACAAAATCATGGGTTTGTTTTAAGACATCAGACAGACCTGTGTTCCCTAAGACTGTGTTCTTGTTGCTACACGATGACCATTTCTATGGTATAACCGATGTCAAAAAATTCTATGGGGAGCGCAACTTCTGTAGTTACTGTCAGAAACCGTACAGTCACGATCATAATTGCACATTATGGTGCCGTCTTTGTTTGACACTAACGTGTACGAATAATGTTGGTGTACAACAGAGATGCCCTAATTGCAAACTCTTTTGCCGTTCTAAAGAGTGTTTAGATAGACACGCGGATCTGGCTCTGAAAAAAGAAGTGGCGTGTTTATCTAAGATACTGTGCCAGAAATGTGAGTCTTATGTGGACAAGAAACATAAGTGCAAGGGCCGTCATTGTAAACTATGTCGCGAGCCCCTAACCGGGGATGGCGTCCACTTATGTTTTATGACCCCTATTGGTAAAACTGAAACATCTGAAAAGTATATTTTTTATGATTGTGAATGTATGCAAGAAACAGGCTGGCATGTCCCTAATTACATATATGCGACGGACTTAAATGATGAAAGAAACTGGGAATTCAAGGGTCTCGAATGTATTTCTGCCTTTATACAGATTTTTTGTGACAAAAAATTTAAAGGTTACACCTTCATAGCCCATAATTCCAAAGGTTATGACGGATATTTTGTTCTTAAACAACTGCTTAAGGAAAAGATGGACACGGGGCTGTTGGTTCAAGGTGCTAAACTTTTACAAATTACCGTTGAACCTCTGACTATCCGTTTTATAGACTCTCTAAATTTCCTGCCTATGAAACTTAGCAAACTTCCACAAGCCATGGGTTTTACAGGCAGCAAGGGGTACTTTCCACACTTTTTTAATACGCTGAAAAATCAAAATTATGTGGGTCCCATGCCGGGTGTTGAACATTACGGTGTGAGTAACATGTTGCCTGAAGAAAAAGATGAATTTTTACAATGGTACAAGGACAATCAGCATAAAACTTTTAATTTGCAAAAAGAGCTGGCTTATTACTGCCAGCAGGATGTATCTATTTTGCGACAGGCCTGTGTTCTCTACCGAGCTGAAATCATGAAAATGACAGAGAAAGAAGTGTTTGTAGAGCAGGGTGACATCTCAGAAATTCAAACAAGGTGTTTAGACCCTTTCCAATATATAACCCTTGCATCTGTATGTATGGCTATGTTCAGATTCATGTTTTTAGAACCCAAGACTGTGGCACTCATCCCACCAGATAACTATCACCGGCAGACAAAGAGATATTCAACCCCCTCTATTCAATGGCTGTTGTATGTGGAGGCCAAAGAAAATATACAGATCACACATGCTCTGAAAGGTGGTGGTGAAAAAAAGGTGGGGGCTTATTTTCTTGATGGCTATGCCGTGATCGGTGGGGTAGAAACAGCTTTTGAATTTAATGGTTGTTTTCACCACGGCTGTCCGAGCTGTTATAACGATAAAGACCAGAATCCTATAGCAGCCACGACCTATGGTTTTCTTTATTACAAAACACAGCTAAAAGCTGCATTCCTGGAAAGCCGTGGGTTCAAGGTCATAAGTCTATGGGAGCACGAGTGGAAGCGGATGGTAAAAGAAAATGATGGGGGCTGCGCAGATTTCCTGGCTGACTCCGCATTACCGCAACCTCTGATTCCACGAGATGCCCTTTTCGGGGGTAGAACAAATGCCATTTGTCTGTACCACAAAACAAGGCCTGGGGAAAAAATACACTACTATGATTTTACCAGCCTATACCCTTTTGTCAATAAAACAAAGGAATATCCAATAGGCCATCCAAAAATCATTTATAACAAATTTGGCCCCCCCTACAAAGTACTTTGGTTTTATAAAAGCAAAAGTATATCCCCCACGAAAGCTCTTTTTCCCAGTGTTACCCATACGGTTGGGCGGTAAGCTTATGTTTCCGCTGTGTCACACGTGTGCTGACAAACGGCAACAGGAAATGTGTGCCCACACGGATGAGGAGAGAGCTTTTGTGGGGACTTGGTGTACGGTGGAGATGAATTTAGCCATTGCAAAAGGGTATGTGGTTGTTGAAATCTATGAAATCTGGCATTTCGAGCAAAAATCTGATCATCTCTTTTCCGAATACACCAAAATGCACCTCCGTCAAAAACAAGAGGCTTCTGGCTACCCTCGATGGTGCAATGATACTGAAAAACAAAATGTGTACATAGCTGATTTCTTTAGAAAAGAGGGGGTGTGTTTGCGTACAGACCAGATTAATGTAAACCATGCTAAGCGTCACATAGCAAAACTTTTCTTAAATTCCCTGTGGGGTAAATTTGGTCAAAGAACAAACCTGCCTACCACAAGCATTGTGAAAGAACCTGATGATCTCTTTAAATATCTGTTTTCTCCTGAATTTGAGGTTTCATCATGCGATTTTATTGATGATGAAACAGCCTGTGTGTCTTGGAGGCACTCAAAAGACCAGTGTATATTGTCGGGTAGCACCAACGTTTTCATTGCCTGTTTTACAACGGCTTATGCACGCCTGGAGTTGTACAACCTTCTAGATAGTTTGCAAGAGCGCTGTCTGTACCATGATACAGATTCTGTGATATTTCTAAGTCGAGAGGGTGATTGGAACCCATCTTTGGGCGATTATTTAGGTGAGCTCACAAGCGAGATACCCTCAGATGAACATATCACAGAGTTTGTATCAGCGGGGCCTAAAACATACGGCTACAAGCTGTCAAGCGGGAAGACCTGTATGAAAGTAAAAGGGATTACGTTAAACGTAGAAAACTGCCAGAAAATCAATTTCACTAGTTTGAAAGATCTAGTTTTGGACTACAAGCCTGGGACAGCAGATTTATCCCAGAAAAAGATAGGAGTACAACAACCTGGTATTATAAGAAACAAAAAGGGTTGGACAATAGAGACTGGTGTGATTAAAAAAACACAAAAGGTTGTGTATGACAAAAGGGTGAAGTTGGAGGATGGCTTTAGCACATTACCCTATGGATACTAGCGTGGTGGATGTGCGCTGGTCACATCCTTTTTCTTGTATTTTAGCGGGGCCGTCCAATTCAGGCAAGAGCTTCTTTGTTAAAAAGATGTTAGAACATGCTGGTCGTGTATTGACTGTCATGCCTAACAATATTGTGTGGTGTTACAGTTGCTGGCAACCTCTGTATAAAGAAATGTTAAATAAATATCCTTTTATTACATTTATGGACACTTTGCCTGATACTTTTAATGATGAACGGCTGTTTCCAACCAATAAAGTAAACTTGGTTATTGTTGATGACCTAATGGATTCTGCCTGTAAAAGTGATGAAATAGAGAAAGCCTTTACCAAGTATGTGCATCACAGAAACCTGAGCATCATATATATTGTTCAAAATGTTTTCTGCCAAGGTAAAGCAAGCCGAACTATAACTTTAAACACCAAATACAAGGTGCTCTTTAAGAATCCTAGAGATAAGTTACAGATTGCCATTCTAGCCAGGCAGATGTACCCTGGAAAATCAAAATTCTTTTTAGAAGTCTTTGAAGATGCAACCAGAAAGCCGTTTGGGTATCTCGTCGTGGATTTAAATAACACAACGCCTGAGGCTTACAGACTGAGGACGGATATCTTCCCGCCAGATTGGACCACGGTATACTGTGAAAAACCACAAAACTCACATAAAAAGAAATGAATATGTAACCAACCCCTTCATACATGCCTGTGTGTCTCAGACAACATGTCTCGCCGTGTAAAGAGAAACCTGCCCCTTTTAAAACTTTTGGTTCAAGCCTCTCCGCAGCACAGAAGAGCCATCCTGAATACAGCTTCTAATGATTTGGTAGCAGCTATAGTTGAAATCGCTCTCAACACCCTAAAAGGTAACATTCCTCTTTCACAACAACAGATAAAGGTTTTAAAAGGGAAGCATCATGCCATAAAGAGTCTGTGCGATAAAAGACTACCCATTAAAAAAAAGAAGCAATTGGTGAGACAGTCGGGTGGCTTTATCGGGCCCCTGTTAAGTTTTGCATTACCGTTGATAACGGGGCTTCTGACAAACCTCTAATGCATCACGCTGAAAAAATGTACATAGTCCCTAGTCAACAACTTGAGCGTTTGAGAAACCCGCCAGATCGGGATGAAAATATTAGAACCACGACCATCCATAAGTTAGATGAAGAAATGAAAAACATCCTGCAAAGCGTCGGTATGTCTGAACACGAAAAGGCTAAATGTTACTCAGAAGTGCTACAGCGCTATCTCGTGCTTAACAGACAGAGGGATATGGAAAAAGAAAAAATAAACTTGTATCTACAGGCACAAGATGAGACATCAACGGCAACACCTCTAGAAAATATTATACCTCCAGACCCTGTAATACAAGAAGTGTTAAACAGCATCAATATGCGCTATAGGAAAAATGCTGAGTTGCTGCTTAATAAACTGTTAAAAAACAAGAATGTGGCATCCTGGGAGGGAAATGGAACATTTGTATACCGGGGAAACCCCGTCAATGGCTCTAACCTACTCGACCTCGTTCGTGGGGCTACGCAGCCCCAAGCTCTTTCACAACGAAGAATACCCAGGGGCTGGGAGGAGTTCATGTAAACCCTAGCCGAATTAAATATGCCCTCTACGGTAATGGGTAATGCAGCCAACAGAGATGTACTGGCACGCCTCAAAGAGAACCCATCTGTGAAGGCTACTAAAATGTACACGGGTCCGATAAAGAGCAAAGAGCTACTCCCTCACAAAAAACGTAAATTATCCCACAGATACCGGTGGTTGAGTGTGTAAAAAATGTATTTTCAATAAAATGTTTAAAAACAAAAATAAAAGACTAGACAGTGGTTTCTTTTCAAAAAAACCTCCTTAGAGGGGTTACTTTTTATTTAGAAGCATCAAAACATTCACGATAGGAAACACACACTTGCTGATTATGGAACGGATTTCTAAAAGATCTACACAAAGTTTGTTTGTTGCGTTTTACAAAATGTAACACCATATCATCATTTTGCATTAAATCTTCAGAATACATTTCTAAAATATTTTCAAAAGGCACCCCTTTACAGAGGTGGTGCAAGAAAAATACACAGTGATATCCACAAGCCGTAGACATTGGGTGCTGTAATTGTCTGTTGTGGTATAAAACAGTTTTACAATGCTTGTTGAAAAAGCTCATAATGCTGGTAGGAAAGAATAAGCTATCAGGTGGTTGTCCATAAGAATCAAAAAATTCCCCTGTTCCATCTCCACATATATAGATGGCTAACCAGTGTTCTCCAGGTAGGTTATGAGGGTGTGTATTTACCACCAAACACACTGGCTTCCTTGATATTTGTACATCCGCTAACCAATCGCTGGGTAGCACATCTAAAAAGAAATCTGCAACACAGGGGTCCTTCTTTAAAATACGGAAGATCTGCAGGGTGTTCATTTTCACGAATGATCAAAAAGAACATTCCTTCTATGATTAATTTCTATCACATTGTCAAAAACCCCATAAACAATCATGTTAACTGTATGGGGTAAGGCGCTGGCAAAACGTATTTCAGCCCGCAGGTTACCAGTTTTAATCAGCGAGTAATGGTCTGCACACTCCTGATCCGGTGAAAGGTCAAACGCCAACAGGGTATATAACCTTTGTAAAACTCCTGACGGTCAACCAGCAATGCTGTATCTTTCAGATGTTTACCACTTGCTTGTATCAGTTGCATATATTCTCTTACACAACATCCATTTTGAAAGTCAGGTTGAAGAGGTTTCCCGGGTACTTGTTCACCATCCACATATAGAGCGGCAAAATTAATATCATAATGTTTAAAATTGAAGGGGTTTTTAGCATAATTACCGCTGAAAGCATCATTATCCACAAATCCCAGCACAATGAGTTTTGGTAGCTGCCCCAAAAAGAGATTTTCCTGGTTAGTCACACGGGCACCGGCTGGTATGCTAAACACCTTCAGCCCCACACGGTCAATAGCATACTTGACATTAGCTTTCAGCAGAGCTTCCGCATGTCCCAGGCGCACTCCGGGGGAAACTTTAACTCTCTTTACAAAGAGCGCAGCGTTTAGGATAAGGATTTTATAACTTTCTTCGGCATCACCGCTCATTAAACAGAAAGAGTTTTTGTTGCGGGTCAATTTGATTTTGAGATCCACGCCATTAATCAATAGCTTTTCTTGAAAAAATAGATCGCTATGTAAATGCCCCAATAGCTCTACCTTGCTGCTAGAGACCGTAAATTGAGCCCTTTCAGTAAAGCCGATGTTGCGAGATCCTATCTCTCTCACCTCATGCTGCCCGGCTGTGTCTTTATAAAACAGACCGCTTGTAAACTGTGATTTGAGGGATCCTTCGCCATAATTGAGAAGCAGCTCTATGAGGGCTCTGTAGGGGTAGCAGTTGTTGCTCTGGCTAATGAGTTGGTCACCCAGTGTAACATCCAGCTGGCTAAACAGAGCTGCGATTGGGTAGTTCACCAGCGCTACTTTGGCTGCCGGTTCGATGTTCGAGCCATCTTCTGCCACAATTTTACAGGTCAGGTGCAAAAGTGTACTATTTAAATCAATGTAGTCTTCACCATGACCTGCGATATAGAAGTCCAAAGGGGCTGTTTCCGACAAAGCCGATAATGGCGGAATTTCCACATAAATACTTTTTTCGATACTTGTTTGAGTCGGTGCTAGTTGAAACAGGTCCAGTTCCGATTTAACACACTCTTCAGAGCCGTGGTGTACAAAAGCCATGGTGCTTTTTAGAATATATCTCGCTGCCTAGAGCTAGCGCTTCTCTTCTTAGACCGGCGGTTAAGCTTCTGAGACCTGCCACCCACGGGTTTCTTTCTTTTAAAAGGTTTGGGCGGTCCTTGTGGTAACTCCCGAGACTCGGTTCTCTTTCTTTTAACAGCTCTTCTAATCACAGCCAGTCCTGATCCTGCCTGTTCTGTAGCCTGGTTCATTTTATTTAGAACGGCCGTTGTGACATGGCTCATGACATCCTTGGCTATGTTTTTTGCGGCGCCTTTCACGTGTGGTTTAATAATTTCAAAACCCCTTCTCAAAAACGGCATAGCTTTTCTAAAGAGGCTGCGAAAAACACCACCTACACCGGCCCCATACATGACCGGTACTCCATGATATCCTGAAAGCCCATAGCCGGCTTGGGTTGTATAATAATGCCTGTATGCTTTGGGGTCTCCGTAGTCTTTAGCCACAACCATTTTAAAAAACAGTCACCCTCCGGGGTCGCAGATGAAGCTTAAGGATCACCTTCCCGTAACGAAATGAGACGTACTTGTCCTGATCCGTCTTTATTTCAAATGTGATGGTATCAATATGCTGTTTGTTCACAGGGACATAGTGCGGCTTATCATAAGTTAACGTGATAAACTCATCCCTAACCCCTTTAGTTGGAACACAGCGCAGCAGTGGCACAAAATGGTCACCTACTAACTGGTGCTCTACAATATCTGTGTACAGGTAGAGGGTATTAAAACCGGCCGTGATATCCGTTGGAAAATGGGAACGTTGTGTATTAACGTATGCTTCTATTCCCAAAATGGTTGCCAAATCACCATACGCATAAATAGTAGACCTATCTTCCGATTTTATCCGGATTCTTCGCGCATGGGGCTCATAAATGATTAGTGGTGCCGCCGATTTATAGATGTTGCTAATGTCCTGATTCATGGATTCCACTAAACGCTGCATGGTCGCGTAATGTCCTTTCCTGACTATAAGGTGCTGTATATTTCCTGCTGCGGAAACGATAACATACTTATGGTCTTCCTTAATATTCTCCCAGGTGTTGGGGTATTGTATTTCCACGAGCCCCACTTCCCACTGTCCTTGTAAGTCCAAAGGCCTTGCTAGTTGTATGGTAAAATTAGAGCTGGTATTTTGGGAAAACACATCTGCTGAGGCATTGCTAGGCAGGGTGATATAAAAGCCACCATCATTCATTTTCAATTTTATTTTAATGCTGCTTCAAAAGAAAGAAAGAAATCAGATGTCTTGAATCTCTGATGCTTTAACCCAACTGTTAAATTTAACAGGCCATCCCCTCCATTTCACGAGGTAGAATCTGTTCCTGCCACATCCTTTTACCTTTAGAACCTTTTCGATTCGGTATATTCTGTCCTGTTGCTGCGTGACTTTTAGCAATTCTTCAGGATAAAAAGAACCTTGTATGGCTTCACCGTCATAATCCTGTATCTTGTATGTTGCTTTCTGGCCCCTGTTTAAAATGTCCGTTATTATAAATACCTCGTCAGTCCACGTTTGCTCGTAACCTTTTTCAAATTTTCCTTTAGTTTTTGAAAGTCTTACATGATCTCCTTTCTTTAAGGGGTTCTTGGTGTGCTTACGCTTGATGCTATCACCGTAGACTCTTTTCCAGATCTGCAGAGAATTTGTGCGTGTCACATCTACAGGTCTCGTCTTTATTGTTCTGTGAAAACTATGATTATAACTGTGCACAAAAGCCTGCAATACGTCTTGATACCTAAAGGTGTTGTGTGTAGTAAAATAACGCCACATTTTGGATTTCAAAGTCCTGTTAAACCTTTCTACCACCGCTGCTTTAACATCGTTATTGGTTACAAAATGATGAACCCCTCTTTGTTTTAATAAATTCTTCAGGGACCTATTTAAAAATTCTTTACCCTTGTCTGTCTGTATTTTTTCAGGTGTACGACCTAGATTAAATATTTTTTCAAAGGCTTTAGCAACTTCATGACCGGTTTTCGATTTTAAACTTGCAGCCCATGCATATTTTGACAGGATGTCTACCACTGTTAATATGTATTTATAGCCATTGTTATAATGGGACAAGGCTGCCATATCAACTAAATCAGCCTGCCATTGCGCATCCACATCTGACACGATCGTCTTGTTTCTTTTAAAACGGACCCTAGCAGGTCTGTGTAAAGTATAAGCATCTTGTCCGGTAGCCCATCTAACTACATCATTTCTGTTGACTGTTTTATCCTGCTTTTTAGCAGCTTGAAGTAGAGGATTTATGCCCCCAAAGCTCCCTGCTGCTTTGGGGTTATAGTAAATGCTCTTCAATAAGGTTTCCTTCATGATTGCCGTGCTTTGACTGTTCTTTTTATTTTGCCAACATCTTCCGAATGGTTTTAGTAATTAATGTTGTGTGCCCTGCTGGAAATTCTGCTTGGTGTTCCAAAAAGAGTCATTTTTTCCTTTCTGAAAGTCTGTGTTAAAATGCTCCCCTTACAGCAGGAGCATGCTCAGAACACCTGGAGCATGCTCAGAACAGACCTCTTGTTTCAACCAATCACGTGTTACCACACCCTAGAGAGACATGTCCAGGCTTGTCTCTCTGTATTGGTTTTTTCAAAGCCACTAAAAAATAGCTGTATTTGGATTTGAACTCGGCTCTCTCAAAAAAAATAGCTGTATTAGGGGGATTTGAACTCAGGTCTCTCTGTATTTCAGTCTGAACTCTACAGGTCTGTCAGAATACTTCTATCACATGGACCGCACTAGTTTTTCTAACAATTGCATTTGTAATTGCATTTGTAAAGAAAATTGTGTCTCTCTGTGCCGTGAATCTTTTTGTGAGAAATAAGAACTGGTGCCGTGGGAGAGAGAAAAGCATTTTATTTTTCCAGGGTTCCTGCTTTTTTTTTTTGCAGGTGTAAACATTAACCAGAAGCAAAAAAACAACACATTTCCGGAGTCAGTCACACTGCTCCCCGCTGATGTCAGCACAAAGGGACAGTCCATTTCCGATGATGTAGGCAGGGGCGTGGTTGAGGGTGAGAGGGTGATCCCTCTAACAAAGATGTGCTAATTGCATTTTGGAAAGAAAAAAGATTCTAGCTTGCCTGTCTCTCTGTGCTAGGAATCAGTTTTTGTGTGAGAAAGAAACAACTGAGTCTGTGTGGGAGAGAGAGAGAGACAGAGAGAAAAGCATTTTTGTTTTTCAGTATTAAGCAGAAGCACAAACACATTTCCGGAGTCAGCCATACTGTTTCCGCTGATGTCAGCAAAAAAGGGACAGTCCCTCTTCTGATGACGCCCTGTTTCCGGTGATGTCATTTCCGATGATGTAGGCAGGGGGCGTGGAGGAGGGTGGGAGGCTGTAGGTGTAGCACAAACCCCGGAAGTGGGTGCTGATTGGCTAATGCCATATTGTGGGGCGTGGCATGGGTGTGACACACCCCCGGAAGAGTATGCTGATTGGATGATGTCATCCTTGGGGCGGGGGCAGGGGTGTGTCAAGTGGGGGGGCGGTGGCCACGCCTGGGGGTGGGACTGGGTGGGGCTAACTCACCATTCACTTCTATGGGAGGGGGCGTGGCCTAAGGCGGGACATACACCGGAAGTGGGCGCTGATTGATGCCTGTCAACATTTTGGGGCGGGAGTGGGCGGGGCTGGGCGGGGCTAACTCACCATTCACTTCTATGGGAGGGGGCGTGGCCTAAGGCGGGACATACACCGGAAGTGGTCGCTGATTGGTACCTGTCAACATTTTGGGGGCGGGAGTGGGCGGGGCTAACTCACCATTCACTTCTATGGGAGGGGGCGTGGCCTAAGGCGGGACATAGACCGGAAGTGAACGCTGATTGGCTCCTGTCATCCTTATCTCACCTGTCAATCAGTTTGACGAGTAGTGTACCCATTATACTACTCAGGTGATGGCTCACCCAGCCTTATTTATTGGACACAGCAGGGGATTGAACCCATGATGGCAGCACCATTGGTGAGTGTGTTAACCATTCTGCTGTGGCTGTGTTTGTTTGCTTATATATCAGCACAGCGCCTTCTACCTCTATAATATTATGTAAGCAATAACTTAATGTGCCTCCCCTGGCAATATTACCAATGAAAGATGATGCATCACCTGGCCTTTTCTCATTGTGCACAGCCGTGTATTCAACCCCTGATCGCTGCACCATTGGCCAGTGTCCACACCATTGTGCTGTGGCTGTGTCCTTGAACTTCCACAGCAACGGAACGCCTTATGCCACACACTACTGAGATCGATGGTGGAACATGGCCACCACGCCATCTAATACCCATTATTTCTTGGCCTCTTCAACTAATTACTCTGGGAGCCTTCTTCTGTGGGCACTGTGGGGTATCGTAAACTTGATGACTGCACCACTGGTCAGTGTCGTGACCCTTGTGCTGTGTCTGTGTTCCTTTGTTTGTGCATCTCCACACCACCTTCCGCCGTCCACATTTAGCAGCACACCGCCTTCTGCCTCAAAAACTGCATAATACTTTAGCAGCGCACCACCTAATGCCAGCTATTAACTGCCATATGCCTTATGATGCCAGCACCTACCAGCGTAACACCTCCTGACAGCATAAATTAACATGCGCCACCTTATGCGGCAAAAATATTGATATGACCCCGAAGGCACTTTTTATCATTACATTTTAAGCCTCAATCAACAACTTCCACGGCGCTAAATGGGTGATTGAACCCCTGGCACATGCAAAATTGGTCTGTGTCATCACCATTGTGCTGTGGCTCTGTTCCTGTGCATGCCCATCACCGCACCACTTCTGCCATCCACTATTACTGTGCCTCCAAAAACATTACAGCCCCACCTCATGACCATCAGCAAACCGCGTTATGCTGACCATTCGTTCTGAGACCCCTAATGTAATGCCTCACTGAGCCAGACCACTGTGGGGGATTGGGGACCTGCTCCCTGCACTATTGATCTGTGTCTTCACCATTGTGCTGTGGCTCTTTTCCTGTGCGTGGACATCAGCACGCCGCCTTATGCTGCTAAAAATAACTGTGCGCCACCCAAAATAACAGTGCACCGCACTAAATTCATATACCTCCTGTTGCACCTTTATCCATTAGGGTTCATGGCTCAATCAGCCTTTTTCCTTGCGCACAATGGGGTATTGAACCTGTGGACCCTGTACCATTGGTTAGTGTCTTCACCATTGTGCTACGGCTCTGTTCCTGTGGATGGACATTTGTGCACAGCCTTCTGCCGTCCACAATTAACAGCGCGACGCCTACTGCTGCCAGAACCGCACAGGATAAACAGCGCGCGGCCTGCTGCCGCACAACATTTACAGCGCATCGCCTAATGCACACCAGATATGGCCATGCAACGCATAATGAGACAGAAAATACGTTGCTGCCGCCCAAACGTTACAGCGCGACGCCTACAGATGCCCTAAATTAGTGTGCCTCCCAAAATAATGTGTTAACCATTACTATTCATGCCTCAGCCAGCCTTTTGGGTTTGCGCACACTGGGGTATTGAACCCGTGGACCCTGTACCATTGGTTAGTGTCTTCACCATTGTGCTACGGCTCTGTTCCTGTGGATGGACATTTGTGCACAGCCTTCTGCCGTCCACAATTAACAGCGCGACGCCTACTGCTGCCAGAACCGCACAAGATAAACAGCGCGCGGCCTCCTGCCGCACAACATTTACAGCGCATCGCCTAATGCACACCAGATATGGCCATGCAACGCATAATGAGACACAAAATACGTTGCTGCCGCCCAAACGTTACAGCGCGACGCCTACAGATGCCCTAAATTAGTGTGCCTCCCAAAATAATGTGTTAACCATTACTATTCATGCCTCAGCCAGCCTTTTGGGTTTGCGCACACTGGGGGATTGAACCCGTGGACCCTGTATCATTGGTTAGTGTCTTCACCATTGTGCTACGGCTCTGTTCCTCTATGTGCCCAGCAGCGTCCCACTTAGCCTTCCCACGCGCTAATGTGAGCCCCGCACAGGTGCGCGACGCGCACACATACGGTCGTTTTTTTTCATCTTTTTCTGCCTGACCCGCCCACTCCTTATATGGCACACGCACACTAACGGGGACCCGCACAGCAACGGGGTTTAGTAAACATACCCCTTAATCTAAGAACTCCTATATAGAACCTCCCGCTTCATTTTTGCCAGCAGGTTGTTGATATAGAGGTTCATATTCAGAGTTCAAGAAATCCTACAGTTCTATTGGTCTTTACTAATGTGTTACTGAGATGAACACCCTGCCGAGGCACTATGTTGGTTCAATTACACAGGTACACTACCAAAAAACTGCCTCCAGTTTTGCAACTGATTCCTATAGATTTTGGGGTGCTGAATCCAGGAAAAATAGCCAAAATGTTCCATCACATCACATTTTCTTGCAAAATTAGATTTCTTACCCATATAAGGAATGTTCACATAATTTCTTTTTAGCCGACTGCAGTTTATTTTCTTGGCCCAAAATAGAGGTTGTAATGGTTAACTAACTAGAAACACTCCCTCATGATATTTTAGAGTGTTTTGTATTCATTTTATACATTAACAGGACAATTGGGAGGCGGGGGGCTAAATCCAGTACTCGCGCTGGCGCATGTTCTTTCCTGGTCGCCTTGCCTCGTTCGCTCGCTCAAACACGGTGGTTGCGACATGAACGTTCCTGTCAAATTTCAGTTTCTTGCAAGTTCATTATTACCTTTTGTTTGCTCAGTCATAATCCAGCTTTATTCCGAAGTGGTTCACTACAGTTGTAGTTTGCAGTGCTGTGTATTTGTGATGGCTCACAGAGCCAGAGGTTGCGTCAACTCTCCGGACAGTTTTTGTTTTATTTATTTATTTATTTAATTTATTTATTTAGCAAACATTTATATACCGCTACTTCCAGCGATCAGCAGCGGTCTGATTACATAAGGAGAACATAAGGAGGACTGTCAATCAGTACAGTAAAATTTGGGTGTGTACAGGTTGATCAGGAGGGTAGGCACATCACACGAGGGGTTTGTTAAGTATATGAGTACTAATTACATATACATATATACATTATACATAAACGAGCAGGAGTACATAAATATGTTCTGGACTTAGACCCCTTAGGTTAATTCAAATTATAATGACTCTGGAAAAGATGAGTCTTGAGGTTTTTCCTGAAGACAGTTAGGTCTTTGCAATCTCGTAGCTCTGGCGGCAGATGATTCCAGAGTGTAGGTGCTGTGTATGAGAACGCTCTATTACTAGTATTGTTTTTAACAGTTCTTATATCAGCTGGAATGAGGAGGGTGTTGGAGTTGAAGGTTCTTCTGCTTCTGTTGGGTGGTTGTGAGCATATCAAGGTGGAGAGGAAGGATGGAGCAATGTTATGTAGGAGCTTGAAAGTGGTCGTGAGTGATTTGTATTTTATACGAGCCGTGATGGGGAGCCAGTGGAGCTCAATCAATACCGGGGTGATGTGATCAGCAAAGCCTTTTTTCGTGATGATCCTAGCGGCTACATTCTGCGCCATTTGCAGAATGTTCAGAGTTTTCTTTGGGAGACCCTGCAGGATGGCGTTGCAGTAGTCGAAATGTGGCATGATGAGTGCCTGGGCAATGGTCCTGAAGTCCTGAGGTTCGATAATGCTTGTGGGGAATTTGGGGGGAATATAACGTGAAAAAGCGGCAGAGGAACATTTCTGCATTTATTAAAAAAGTATATTTCGCCTATTTCGGTTTGAAGTTAGGCGATCAAGACAAACCGTGGGCTCCTCACAAAGTGTGCAAGACATGTGAGGAAGATCTACGCTTATGGATGAAAGGTAAAAAACAAGCATTTCGTTTCGGAATACCTATGATGTGGCGTGAACAAAGAGACCACAGCAGTGACTGCTATTTTTTCTCTTGCATTGTGAAGGGATACAACTTAAAAAATAAGAACGTAATAAGTTACCCCAACCTTCCCTCAGCAATTAGGCCTATGCCTCATAGCAACGAAGTACCTGTGCCTGAACCACCAAAATCTTTGGATCATATTTGTGTGGACGGTTCTGATCATGATGAGACTCATCAGATGGCTTTTCCCGATGAGTCCAGTACTTCCGAGTTTGAAACTGAACCAGATCCGAAACCTGGACTTTTCTCTCAAGCTGAATTGAATGATTTAGTCCGGGATTTAGGACTCCCAAAAGATGCTGCCCAACTGCTAGGTTCTCGGCTTAAATAGAAAAATCTATTGTCACCAGGAACAACTTTTTATTGGTACCGCAACCGCGAGACACAATTTTTGAAGTATTTCAGCAAAGAGGAAGATTTGGTATTTTGCAACGATATATACGGAGTGATGGAAAAGTTTAAACTCAAGTATGATCCTGCTGAATGGCGGCTGTTCATTGATTCGTCAAAAGACAGCATAAAAGGTGTTCTTCTTCATAATGGCAACACATTCGCTTCAGTTCCTATTGCTCACTCTGTTATTCTCCAAGAAAAATACGAGAATTTGGCCCTGATTCTTCAGAAGATTCGTTATGATGAGCATAAGTGGATGATTTGTGGAGACTTTAAAATTCTATCCATGCTATTAGGGCAGCAATCCGGTTTCACCAAATATCCCTGCTTCCTTTGCTTGTGGGATAGCCGGGCCCGCGACCTACACTGGGAGAAAAAAGACTGGCCAATTCGGGAGTATTTGAGACCCGGTGAGAAAAATGTTCTTCATGAGAGCTTGGTACCTCGTGATAAAATTCTATTACCACCTCTCCACATTAAGTTGGGTCTCATTAAGCAATTCATCAAGTCCCTTCCAAAAGATGGTGAGTGCTTTCGGTACCTTTGCTCAAAGTTCCCCTGACTTTCTGAAGCAAAGCTAAAGGAAGGAGTGTTTGATGGCCCTGATATAAGGAAACTCATTTCAGATGGAGCATTCGCTGAAACGATGTCTGAGAAGGAAAAAGAAGCCTGGGATTCCTTCAAGGATGTTGTTCTCAAATTCTTGGGGAACAGGCGGGATGAGAACTATAAGGATATTGTTGCCAGGATGCTCAATGCCTTCAAAGAACAAGGCTGTAACATGAGCCTGAAAGTCCATTTCTTGCACTCCCATGCGAACTACTTTCCCGAAAACTTGGGGGCGTACAGTGAAGAACAAGGTGAAAGGTTTCACCAGGACATCAAGGACGCAGAGAGAAGGTACCAAGGAAGATGGAACACCACTATGATGGCTGATTTCTGCTGGTTGCTGCTGCGGAAACCCCAGATGAAAAATACGCCAAGCAGCGCACCAAGAGAAGCATTCGGGGGAAGAAGAAACGGGCCCACCAGGAGATTGATTGACCCAAGAATGACTTTAAAATCTAAACTGTGTTGACAAATATCGTGTTTTTACTAAACTTTGAAATAAAAATTTGCTAGTTATTACCACAGTGTCAGATCTCATTTATTAGAATTTTATTTTCACACCATCGGGTGTTTGTCTTCATGTATTGCAATGGTGCGGTTTGCATTTTCTATTCTTACATACATACCTGTACAACATTTTTTGCACATTTCTTTGCTTTGCTTTGTGTCTAACCTCGCTCTTATATGCTCAATGTTTGTGCACATGTATGTGGCTGTTTTAAGTGCAGACAATTTTGCTACCATCACAGTGTGTTTTGTTGACATTACTTTATTCTTATGTGCTGCCTTGTTACCATTTTCTTTATTCTTATTTGAATAACTACTAAACAATTAGTATAAAGAATTCATCCAAGAAACTTTTATCTCGATCGCACTCAATCTGAAACGTTCACCTCAAACTGCTAACCCAATGTAGCAAAAAATCTGTATGTGATGGAGCAAATTGGTTACCAGATTTGGATTCAGCGCACCAAAAAACGTAAAAATCAATCGAAACATTAGAGGCAGTTTAAAAAAAACTTTTTTTAGTGTACCTGTGTTATCAACCAACGTAACTATTCCTACCTGTGTTTTTAGGTTAATCAGTCCCTATCAATTACTTTCAACTGCTGGAACTTGTATCAAGTGCTTCGTATCGGGCTTCCTCAAACGCACAATTGCCAATCAATAGTAAGATTATTGGTTCCACATATATCACGCTCTGCTGCCAATGGGGGAAGGTTTTTAATTTCCTAAGGCTTGAGTATTTAATTTAGTATGATAATATCAGAGGGATTTAAATAGGGGAAGCTCTAGTTGGTACGCATGCGCGGCGTCCTTTCAAGGATGAGTAAATGGTTGGACGTGGGCAGCATCCGTCGCAAGAGTAAGTTAGAGCTTTTTAATATATCGTTTAGGGTTTTAGTTTAGTATAAGGATGAAATAGGTAGAGGTAGTGTTGTTTAAATAATTTGTTTGTGTTTTTAAGGTAAGGATCTCCTGAAGAAAAACTAGTTATTGAAACGCCGTGAAGGCGCCCTATGAGAGCGTCGAGATCCGCTCGATTAAAATATACACAGGGGTGAAGATTTTAAAGAAAGTCCTCTAATAAAATTGTGATTCTTAAAAACCTAATGATGTTCTCAGCACTGGGGTCGCTGATGTCACACTGAGAGTTTTTTGTGAAGAATAATTATTAAAAAAACAAAAAAAGAAGATTTTATGTATATAGGATAAGAAGATTAAAAGTTAGAAAAACAAGAATGGAAACTGTTTTGGAGACCCGGTAAAAGTGCGATGAAACATTATTCTGACTTGCTTCATATTTTCAATTGAACGACTCAGTAGAAATTGTAGGAATACGTTCAATTAAGCAGACCCAATAGCTTGTATTTATACAAAATGGAAGGTCAAAGCGGATGGAAGAATATTTTTAGCTTTTCCCAAGATCACATTTCTGAATTATCTAAAGAACGTACGCCTTTCACCACAATGGACACGCAGAGCAATAATGAAATGAACGCGTCGTGGGAACAATTAACAAATTTACAGAAAAAAAAGATAAGAACAGAATTACATCGCTCCTCACTAGTAGAGTATATCACCCGTCAGCAGATTCCCCGGGGCCTTAGGGTATACAAAGAACCAAGGATGCTGGATATGAAAACTGATTTTCTGGAGAAATGGAATATGATTCTTAATAAATGTTCTCTTGACCTTATGGTCTTAATGATAGAATCACTGCAGTTAACAGTTGCTACCTTAATAAAAGAGATACAAACAACACAAGAAGAATTAAAAAAACAGGTGAATGAAGGAGAATATCAGACAAGAATGGAAGACATTTCTAAGCAGTTACAGCAAGTACAACAGGAAACGATGGCAAAAAAAGTAAAAAAGCTCAAACGAGATGGGGCAGATTATTCCACCGGTTATGTATACCCTTGGATGAATGCAAATAGAAAGTTGTGAAAAAGTAAGAAACAAGTCCGGTTTGGGGATTCTTCCGGTGATACTTTACTAACAGACTCAAGTGCCTCCTCTAGAGAGGATTTTCTCGAACAGGGCAAGGACACC
The DNA here is from genome assembly GCA_033557465.1 of Ichthyophis bannanicus. Lineage (NCBI taxonomy): Eukaryota > Metazoa > Chordata > Amphibia > Gymnophiona > Ichthyophiidae > Ichthyophis > Ichthyophis bannanicus. The sequence goes on along the minus strand of CM066039.1, from coordinate 162,615,578 downwards.
GTAAAGAAAAAGAAAAACGAAGCAATGACATCCAAGACACGATCGGGGCTACAGAAGAAATGATTACTACAACAGCATTAGTGGAAAATATTTCAGCGAAAACACTAGCACCACAGACCATTCAATTGCTTAATAAAGGGTTATCGTTTGTGCCAAACCTTCATTATGATGCGTTTCAATTTAGAGTGGACTTTGCGAAGTTCATGAGAAAGTTACATCTGAAACAATATTTTTCTCAAATTGAAGATACAACTGAAATTCCAGCTGAATCATTGGACCTGTCAGAGGTATTTGTAGGAGAGCCTCGATCCACCCCAATAAATAGAGTACCACTTCCTTTGCGTTCCAACTGGACTCCCCCCACGCCAATACATCCAGCACTATTAACTTTCAAAGATTTGGTATTGAAGGATCTTACTCAATTAGAAAAAACAGTTCGACCTTTCAGTAATGCTTTAACAGCGTCTGAACAACATGCTTTGAAAGAGTTACGAACTGATCCTGATATTGTGATTAAGAGGGCAGATAAGGGGGGAGCAGTGGTGGTGTTAGATCGGGCAAAATATTTAGAGGAAGCGGTAGGACAGTTAAATGATACTCATGTATATAAAAGGTTGGAAGAGGATCCTCTTAAAGGCATACAGCAAAAGATAAAATATCTCACTCAGCAGGCATTGGTGGATAAATTAATATCTAAGAAAGAGTTTCATTATTTAAATAAAATTTCCCCCAGCACTGCAAAATTCTATACAGTACCAAAAATACACAAACAACTGGATAACCCCCCGGGTAGACCAATAGTGTCAACTAGGGGAAGTGTTTTAGAGCCTCTTTCAGTTTATCTTGACTCCTTTATGCGTCCTCTTCTCCCTACAATACCTACATATCTGAGGGATACAACACATTTTTTAAATATGCTTGGGGAGATAGCTCAATGGTCAACTTATGAAGACACGTGGCTAGTGACTCTAGATGTCACGTCACTTTATACTAATATACCTCAAGCAGCGGCATTAATAGTAGTTTGTGATACATTGGAACAGCGGGGAGATCTCTTGAGAGCTCAGATTGATTTTTTGACAGAATTAGCGCGTTTAACGATTTATCATAACTATTTTCTGTTTGAGGGCATGCTTTATCAGCAGATTAGTGGAGTAGCTATGGGGGCGACGTGCGCCCCCTCAATTGCAAATTTTTATATGCATGCCTTCGAACAGAAATGGTTAGGTGAATCTCCTTTCCAAGATTCGATAATAATCTGGCGTAGGTATATTGATGACGTGTTTGTCTTATGGAAGGGGTCTCAGGATTTATTGAGGGAATTTCTAGATTGGTTAAATCATTGTGATATTAATATCAAATTCACTTATGAATATCACCAACAAGAAATCACATACTTGGATGTACACGTTATTCGTGGAGAACATCAATGGCAGACATCAGTTTTTCGGAAGTCTACAGATAGGAACACATTCCTACATTATCGTAGTAAACATTCCAGACAGCTTAAAGACTCCCTTCCATTTTCACAATTTTTGCATTTTAGGCGCAACTGTTCTGATATTCAAAATTACAAACAACAAGCACAACAGTTAAAATGTGATTTTGCACAACGGGGTTATCCCCGGTCAATAATCCAACGCGCATATCAACGAGCGCTTTATAATCATAGACCGGGGTTATTGGTCATGCGCCCACCAGCCCAAAAGCAATATGACAAAAATAATGTAAATTTAATTACCACTTATTCCCCGATGAGTTACCATATTCAGAAGATATGTCACAAATATAGTAATATATTAGCAGCGGTACCGGGTTTACAACAAAAGAGAATAAGATGTGTATGGAAGAGGGGAAAAAACCTAAAAGAATATTTAAGTCCCACTGTACTTCCCCAGTTGAATTTTGAGCGACGGGTGGGGGGGCATACAAAATGCGGTGATTGTGATGTCTGTTCAGTTATGGCAGAACAGGCACAATTTCAATATCCTGATATTAGTTTCATCCTTCACAGTCACACTAATTGTGCTTCGGAAGCAGTGATATATGGCATTTTTTGCCCTTGTGGTTTGATGTATATCGGTAAAACAGTACGCCCATTGCGGGTGCGGATACGGGAGCACAGAAGCCGTTTAAAATGCCAACGCTTAGAGGCGCCTATTGTTGTCCACTGCCTGGCTCAAAAGCACACCTTTGAACAGCTCCGTTGCTTAGTAATTGAACAAGTACTTTTTCCGTTGACAGGTCGCACTTTAGATGAAACTCTACTGTTCAAAGAACAACAGTGGATATATAAGATAAATACTGTCAGCCCAGAGGGCTTGAATCTTACTATTGATTGGCAATTGTGCGTTTGAGGAAGCCCGATACGAAGCACTTGATACAAGTTCCAGCAGTTGAAAGTAGTTGATAGGGACTGATTAACCTAAAAACACAGGTAGGAATAGTTACGTTGGTTGATAATTGAACCAACATAGTGCCTCGGCAGGGTGTTCATCTCAGTAACACATTAGTAAAGACCAATAGAACTGTAGGATTTCTTGAACTCTGAATATGAACCTCTATATCAACAACCTGCTGGCAAAAATAAAGCGGGAGGTTCTATATAGGAGTTCTTAGATTAAGTGTTTATTGGTTCCACATATATCATGCTCTGCTGCCAATGGGGGAAGGTTTTAAATTTCCTAAGACTTGAGTATTTATTTTAGTATGATAATATCAGAGGGATTTAAATAGGGGAAGCTCTAGTTGGTACGCATGCGCGGCATCCTTTCAAGGATGAGTAAATGGTTGGACGTGGGCAGCATCCGTCGCAAGAGTAAGTTAGAGCTTTTTAATATATCGTTTAGGGTTTTAGTTTAGTATAAGGATGAAATAGGTAGAGGTAGTGTTGTTTAAATAATTTGTTTGTGTTTTTAAGGTAAGGATCTCCTGAAGAAAAACTAGTTATTGAAACGCCGTGAAGGCGCCCTATGAGGGCGTCGAGATCCGCTCGATTACAATTTACACAGGGGTGAAGATTTTAAAGAAAGTCCTCTAATAAAATTGTGATTCTTAAAAACCTAATGATGTTCTCAGCACTGGGGTCGCTGATGTCACACTGAGAGTTTTTTGTGAAGAAGAATAATTATTAAAAAAACAAAAAAAGAAGATTTTATGTATATAGGATAAGAAGATTAAAAGTTAGAAAAACAAGAATGGAAACTGTTTTGGAGACCCGGTAAAAGTGCGATGAAACATTATTCTGACTTGCTTCATATTTTCAATTGAACGACTCAGTAGAAATTGTAGATTCTTCTTGCTGACATTCGGCCCACTCAACATATAAATCCATCACTCCCTTGGTAGGAATACAGCTTGAAGGGATCCCACACGGGTCCTCTTAGGCATCGCAAAAAACAGTTCCGCAGCAACAACAGGCTATGCTGCCATCTTGGATCTCTCCTCATTCATTTTATACCCATGAGCCTATAAGTGAATTTTCAAAAGGATATTTCCTGCAATGTTTGAAAAGCTGGGGCTTGCAACTGCTGCAGGGACTTCAGTACCTATGGACCTTGCACCTGCTTTACAAAGCAAATCACAGATAGGGATTTCAAATCCCCACGTGTTATCTGCTGTTTCTGCCCTCTCTCCATACCATCCCTTTGTGCTGCAAGCATTTTTACTCATGCTGAGTGAAGGGCAAATTTCAGTCCGAGTTGAAACAGAGGGCTCAATAGTCAGCTGCAGCCAGCATCTTTTTTAAAATGCAGATCACCACAGCTAAATAGAACCCAGATGTTCAGCCCACTGACTGGATAGAGAACAGCCCAACAATACAGATAGTGATCCAATTAGCAGTCTAACAAGATAACTAAGAACTCTACCCCAGCTCTTCTCAAGGACCATCTCAGCATTATCTGAGTAGCACTAAGGAAGTCAGAGGAAATATTCAGTGGCACTATATGGATAGTATCACTGAATATCTCACTGTCCAGCACCAGCAGTTGCAGTTGCAGCTAACCAGGTAAGTGCTTTTGAATATCAGCCCCTGAATATCTGCTTTCAGCCTGATATCGCAAAAATCCAAGGGGTCCATTTTCAAAAACCCTTATCCAGATAATCATGGAGGTTATCCAGAAAAGGGTATAGAGATATTTGTATTTGACCTTCTTTATCTTTATCTTTATTTAAAACTTATTATACCGCCTAGAGCAAGAGGCATGCAGCGGTGTACAATATATGCAAAAGGTAGGTACATAGGCATCAGCATTCTTAATTATGTTTCAAAGGCAGAGCTGGCTCTACATGGACATTGGCACGTTTGTTCTTCATTAAGAGTATAAAATGCGGGACTTCCGGTTTGGCAATGAGCTGATCAGACAGGGGAAGATCAGCTCCGGCCACTACACCCCGAAAATCGGCAACATTTCTTTACCTAAGTGAGAAATCACTAAAATTTTCACTGGCTACGAGCTGAGGAGGAACCAGGGAAACAGCAGGGCAAGATTTAAATGCGAGAGACAGGCGGATGGCAGCAAAACCGCAACGACGGGAGAAGCCGCGTGCCCCAGAGGCTAAGATGGCGGAGGGGACGCCTAAGAGTCCTAAATCATCTGGCGACCAGAGCCTGGTGGCGGAGGTCAGTGCCGCGGTGCTGCAGGCGCTGGATGCTCAATTTCAAAACTTGAAGGAGCAGATCTCAACAATCAGCCAGCGGCTCACAGAATTTACGGGGCGTATGGAGCAGGCGGAAACCCGCATCTCCGACGTGGAGGATACTCAACAGTCCTTGTCTGCAAAGGTTGAGTCCCTGGAACGCATGGTGAAGCAGCAGGGAGAAAAGATCGACGACCTCGAAAACCGGGGGCGTCGCAACAACCTCCGATTTATTGGCATCGAGGAGAGCATGGGAGACGGTGCCTTGCTTGCTTACCTGACCGCCTGGATGGAGAAGCTGCTAGACGGCAAGGGGGGAGGCCCCATTCGGCTGGAACACGTTCACAGGCTAGGCCCTAAACGAGAGCAGGCGAGACGACCACGTGCGGTCATCGCACGTTTCCTAGACTTCCAGCAAAAGGAGGCAGTGCTGCGGGCCGCTCGCGGCCGCAGGGCAGTGGCTGGGGACGCGGCGCCCATCCTGGTCTTCCAGGACTACTCAGCCCTGGTGAGCCAACAACAACGTGTTTTCACCCCTATATGTGCACAGTTAATGAACCAAGGAGTCCGATTCTCACTACTCTACCCGGCGAGACTGCGAGTTGATCATCAGGGACAGATCTGCTTCCTGCGGTCTGCGGAGGAGGCCAAATCCTTTTTGGACAGTCTGGTTGAGGCTGCAGACACAGCTCGATGAGGAGGAGAGGCCCAGATGGAGGCGGTAGTACTCACATTGCCGGATGAACTCTTGGACTGAAGGGGGTAAGAGAGGGCCTGGGGGGATGAGGTCTGAGGTTTTGCCCCTCCTGGATCTGAGAGCAGGACTGGTGGTGGGGGTATCCTGACTGCACTCGGGGGGCGACCGCCTGCAGTAGCCTGTAGCAATGCGGGCTATGCACAGGCTGGCAGAGTGTTAATTGGCCTGGGAATGTGGGCTGTAGATACAACTCGATACATTCGGATGCCTGATTTTCTTTGTTTCTTTGTTGCCTTTCTGCTTGTTTCATTTGTATCTCTGTTTCAATTGTAACTCTGTAGCCTGTACTGAATTTGAGTTCCTTTCTTTTATGGGGCTTAGTGGGCGGCTGACGGAGCTATGACTTGGGGGGGGGAAGTAAGGGTTCTTGGGGCCCCTCTACCCCGTGCCAAGAGGGGGAGGCTGTTAGGGGGGGTCAACACTATGCGGGATATCTATGCCGGGCTTTACACCCTGTGCTATGTCGGGGGGAGGCGGGAGTAGCACGGCTTCCGAGGCCAAAGGGGGGGAGTGTTTAGATGGCTCGTAGGAGACCTGGGGGGCTGGAGATTCCTGGAAGGGAAGGCTAGACACTTGGTATAACGGGACCTGGGGGGCGTGGGTGGCGGGGTAGGGCCGAATGCCATAGGAAGTTAGTCTGGTCCCATGGGAGGTCCAGACGGGAGTGAGGTAGGAGGGGAATGGGGGGATGGGCAGAGGGGGAGGGGGTGGAGCAGAGGGGGAGGGGAAGGTTCCTAGGGGAAGGGTCAATGCATATTCCATTATTGTATTTCTGTCTGATTCATAAGAGGGGAGGGGGGGGAATGGTCGCATCCCACCAAGAGGACATGGGCAATGGGGGGCCCAGTAAGGGAGAGTAGGGGGGAGCTCCAGGCTGGGGGGGTTCTTCCCGGAAGATGGTTGGGTACCTTTTTAAGATACTGGAGCGATCTCAACCCAGACTGAAGATCCTGTCATGGAATGTTTGCGGCCTGGGGAGCCCATTTAAAAGATTAAAAATATTACAAGCCTTGGCGAGGCAAAAAGCAGACATGGTCTTCCTCCAAGAAACCCACCAGACAGCAGTGGAGCATGCTAAACTGCGTAGATCCTGGGTGGGACAAGTATGGGGGGTGTCGGCCCAGAACAAAAAAGGGGGGGGGGTAGCCATACTACTGCATAAGCGGATCCGCTTTGAGGTTACCAAAGAAATTGCGGATTCGACTGGGCGGTTCCTTCTGCTACAGGGCACGCTAGAGGGGAAACCCATTATCCTTGGCAATGTTTATAGTCCCAATGTGCTAGACAGAGACTTATATGCTCGACTGGCCGCCCAGGTGGAGCAGCTTCCAGAGCTCCCATTGATCTTGGGGGGGGATCTCAATGCTGTGCTGGATGTGGCGCTGGACACATCTAGGGGTGAGGGGACCCGAGAGCGATCCCAGGGGGCCCGAGCCTTAAATGGTTTGCGGTCCAGGTTGGGGTTGGTGGACCCGTGGAGACTGCTACACCCTGCTGAAAGAGATTACACCCACCAGTCTCGTGCACACAGTTCTAGTGCACGAATAGATTACTTGTTGACCTCGCAGTGCCTATTTGTTCTGGTAGAGGAGTCGCAGATCGGACCCACAGAAATATCTGATCACGCCTTTGTTTGGCTTCAGCTGCGGTGGGGCGCAAGTCATCCTTCGACAAGATTGTGGCGGTTTCCCCTGGAACTCTATCGAGACTCCCAGTTTCGTCAGTTCCTACAAAGGCGCTGGTGTGAATTCGAAGCAGATCACAGGGGGCACTCTGTGGATCCTGAGCTGGTCTGGGAGACAGCGAAAGTGGTCCTGCGCGGAGATATTATTGGCTATATGGCGCGCAAACGTCGTCTCATGGCGGAGCGTATCATTTGCCTGGAACGTTTAGTCACAACACAGCAGCGGAAGTGGGCGAGTAATCCGAGTGGGGCTTCAAAGAAGCGGCTCTGGGAGTTACAGACGACGCTGAATGATCTCCTACACCAGCGGGCCAAAAAGTCGGTTATGTATTATAGATTTCAGCTCTATTGTTACGGCGATAAACCCGGGAAGTTACTGGCTCGGTGTCTACGCAGCTCTCGGGGTTCCACGTTGGTGCATGCACTGAAGGACGATAAAGGGGTCCTTTGTAGGGAAAACCCGGAGATCGCGCGTGTTTTTCGCTTGTTCTTTCAGAAACTTTATACCGCGGCGACCGGTTCATACGAGCAAATGTCCGACTACCTGGAAGGGTTGGACCTGCCCCAGCTGTCTGACCAACAGCGCCGGCACCTGGACCAACCGATCTCTGTTCAAGAGGTGCAGCATGTTATTGCCAAGGCGAGTTGCTATAAATCCCCTGGGGCAGATGGGTTGGGGGCCGAGTTCTACAAGATCTTAACTGGTTTAGTCTCCCCAATGTTGGTGGCGGTTCATACCAGGAGATCTGAGCAGGGCATGTTTCGTTGGGGTAGCAATTTGGCTCATATGATTTTGATTCCGAAGCCAGGAAAGGACCCGCTCTGTGCTGCCTCCTACCGGCCTATTTCCCTCCTTAACTTTGACCTTAAAATCTTAGCTAAAATCCTTGCCGACCGATTGGCGACTGTGCTGGGGCACTTGGTTCACAATTCTCAAGTGGGCTTTGTGAAAGGGAGGTACGCGGTTTGCAATCTGCGGAAGATTCTAGCTTCCCTAGAATGGGTCCAGAATCGGAATCTCTCGTCTCTGCTAATTAGCTTTGATGCAGAGAAAGCTTTTGACAGAGTTGACTGGCACTATCTATGGGACTTGCTGCCCCGCTATGGGATTGGGAACCCTTTTTGTGCTATGGTTAAAAGTCTCTATCATGACCCGGTCGCGGCGATCTGCTGCAATGGGGTGCTTTCTGATACATTCTCCCTACATAGGGGGACTAGGCAGGGTTGCCCTCTTTCCCCATTGCTTTTTGTTCTCTCTCTGGACCCGTTTATAAGACGGGTGGAGGCCTCACGGGAGATACGGGGGGTGCGTATTCGCACGTCCGGTTTTAAATTATCGGCTTTCGCCGACGACCTCCTCGTGCATTTACTTCGGCCCCATGACTCGCTCCCCAGCTTAATGTGAGAATTTGAGACTTTCGGTCAATTTGCTGGTTTAAATATCAACCTGGATAAATCCGAGGCATTAGACATATCGGGCACGGTGAGGGGTAGCTGGCAGGGACCCTTTCCCCTTAAATGGGCGGTTAATCAGTTTAAGTATCTTAGGGCTATGTTTACTAAATCGCATTAGTGCAGTTCGCGGTAGGAGCCGCGGTAGTGAAAGAAACCCCAAATAAGGACATGGGCGGTACATCGTTACCACTACCGCGCGTTAGCAAAATTAACGAGCGCTACCGGGCGCCGTGCCACGTTACTGCGCGTTAATCATAAGAAGACGTATAGACACAAAGCACTGAAACAGAGCTGTAGCACAATGGTTACGGTACTGACCGCTGTTACAGGCAGCATGGGTTCGAGCCCCCAGTGTGCCTAACACAGAAGGCTATCTCAGGCATCACCCTGTACATTACAGAAGGAAAGAGGAGGCATGCTTTTCGTTACGCTGAGTATTGGTGTCAGAAAAACACCCTCGGAATGTGCCTAGCCACGTACGTTGGTACGTGCGTAGCGACGCGCGTACATTCGTGCGTGGGTACGTGTGTGCTTACGTGCGTGGGTACGTGTGTTTTTACCAGTGTGGGCATCTTATATTACAGACTTTGTAGGGCGTCCTGCACCTATGCATTATGCTAACAGATGTACGTGTGATGGCCTATGGCTTATCAGAGCCTGTGAGCAGGTGCTGGTGTTTCACAGGGTTGGATTGGGCCAGTCACACCCATGATGCACTGCACATGCAAAGCAGCTGTCCACAGATACACACCATGGGGAATGCACCCCCACAGCACCTCGGCCTGGTAGGGGGTACCGACTGTGTGTTTGTACTGGCACAGAGCAGCTACACACCGTCACATTGTGCGGGTACTGTGCTCACCCTGAGGGTGCAGTGAGGCGCCCAGCACTAGGTCCACAGCACCGGCCATGGCGCAGGTCCAAAGCAGTGTTACTGTGTGAGATAGGTAGTTTCTGCAGGAACACCTTGGACATCTCTGTCTGTTTCAGTCAGGTACAGCCCCCATGCACCACCACCACACCCCTCCCCCAGGGCTGAGGGAGGCAAACAGGGTCTCCTATCAAAAGATCCACAGTCTACCGTGCTGCAACGGTGGCAGTAGAGGGGAACATGAACCCCAGTCCTGCTGGGGAACAGACACCCCACAGGGCAGTCAATGCAGCTCTGTACACAGCCATAACACAATAGCAGACAGACATTAGGCCTGGATATGGTATGCTGCACCCCACCACTATCTGATACTCCCCTGGTGCACGCCATCAGCCACTGCACCCTGCAAGCCACTCCATCACAACACCTACCAGCTGCAAACAGTCTGCTAGTGCCCAGTGGAGATGCCTGCACCCAGAACTGGGATGTCAGCATACACAGCAGGCAGATACATCAGTGACTGGGCCCCAGAAGGAAACCCATATGTATCACATGAGAGAAATACTAGATAGCACTATGGGAGTGCCTAGCCATGCTGTGGTCACTGCACAGTCAGGGTGAGAGTGATCTCTCAGCAGGATATACTGAGGTCACCCTGTCTGTGTAGTTGGTGGCCGGGCACTACAATGTGCCTGTCACTGCCCTATGCCCTGTGCAGATGCACCCTGGCCAGGCCACCCTGTCCGGCCTATACCCATGGTACCTTGCTCCTCATTATGCACATTGGCAGCCCAATACTGGCAACAGTGCTGGCAGTGTGGGCTGTTGAAGGTGTTTGCAGCCACCACACACTGGATAGACAGACAGCCACCCCCACACCTATGCCAGCATTGTGCTACTATAGAGGTGGTCAGCAGCCATACCACCACACCAGTCCTGGGCATAGTACAGGCATGGATATGGTACACAAGACTGTTGGGGGGTCACTCCCCAGGGTTGTGAACACTGTCAGAGACCAGACCTGCAGCACACACCGCAGACATCAGAATGATTGTTATGGTGGAGCTCAATGAGCAAAATGTGCTTAACGTAGGAATTGATATCTGCCAGTTATCAGAGGAAACATTTGATAGCTGTGTACCATATACCCAGGTGTAGGGTGGCATTGCTAAGGTATGCAACTGCTAGTATTGGGAGATACAGGCAGGGCCCAATGTCTTGCCTCTCCAGCTGGCATTGGCCAATGGGGCCTGTGGGTGGGTGTGTGGCCCTGTTGGCTGCTGCTTTACGGCAGAGTTCCCCAACTCCAGTCCTGGTGTTCCACACACTGTTCGGGTTTTCATGCTGTCTCTCATAAATATGCATGAGCTACATCTGCATACCATGGGGGTGGTGCATAGCTATGCAGCACAGGCATCTTTATTAGAGGCAGCATGACACCGGAATGTTGTGGGGCCCTCCAGGACTGCATTTGCGGGACTCTGCTATAGGTAATGTGCCTGTTTCTGGTGTCTGTGTTTGGTGTGGTAAAATATAGGCCATGCGTATGTTCTCTGCACTACAGGAGTGTCTTTACTATCACTGTTTAGTGGTGGGTAGAACTATGGGGACTGGGTTGGCAGGAGCCCCAACTGGGATTTGAACCTGTGACCCTCTGGTCTTACAGGCACTGGCTGTGTCTGTTGCACCACACTGTGGCCACAGAGACTGTGCAGTCCCTGGAGTTAGTTAAACCGGCCTGACGAGTCAGAAACCCTGCTCTGCAACAGGTGTACTGTGGCCTCATTTACCTTGTATGCAGACAAAGGTGCACATAAACCGCAGAAATGACCTCACAAAAGGGGCACACACCCATAACCAAGCTGGGCAACAATGATATCATTGGGAAACATCACACCACACACCCAGGACAGCTCCTTTACAATGTAATGCTCTTTGCAAGGGTCTGCGGAGCGTAGACCCTTCCACACATCATTTCCTTTTATTTTGGTGCTTTCCAGGGAGTGTTGTTCCTTGTTGCCCATTGCTATCACTGTTGCCCAGCTGACTTCTGCTTTTTAAAATGTTTCTTGTGGTCATTTTTAACGTTTTATGTGATATTTTGTTCTGTGCACATGTATCACACTGCTCACGTTTTGTGGGTTTCCCCGGTTTTCTGTACATTGCTGACGTAAATGGTTTCTCTTCCCTTTAAATGCCTTTAACGACAGGTTTTCATTTGCGTTGGAGGTGAGCTCTGACACTCCGCGCGTTAGTATGAGGGGAGCCTCTCTCCGCCCACTCTCCGCCCATTGACCCCTTCTCTCCGCCCACTCTCCACCTTCTGCGCTGTTTTAACGCGCCGCGGAGCTTTACGATCGTTAACTACGGTTACCGCACGTAGTATGACGTTAACGGTCATTAGCGCATCGGTACGCGCGTTATACGGCACTTACGGTCGTTAACGTCATACTACGCGCGTTATTCACGTTTAGTAAACATAGCCCTTAGTATCATATTGACTGGTCAGCCATCACAACTCTATGAGAGCAATCTTTCTAAAATTATTCAGAGCCTCCAAGTACAGTTGCAGGCCTGGCGACCTCTCCCCTTGTCTTTATCTGGGAGAATCGCAGCGGTTAAAATGGTAGTTTTACCAAGGATCTTATACTGGTTACAGATGCTGCCCATCTGGCTTATGCGAAAGGACTTGAAGCAGCTGGAGAGAATGCTCGGCGGATTTCTGTGGGGGGGGGGGGGGCGCGCACACGCATTACATACACCCGCTTGGTGGGACATTGGAGGTGTGGGGGGTTGGGACTCCCTGATCTAGGGGCTTATGCTCTGGCCTGTCAGGCGCGGCACTTGGGAGATTGGTTGGGCGGGACTGAGGTTTTCACCCCCCGGGGTTTCGAGGAGGCCTTTGCCGCCCCAGTATCTATTCTCGCCCTCATACACTTGGACTACCGTCTCTTTCCTGCTCACTTAGCGGGGAGCATGCTTCTTATCCCGGTTTGCCGAACTTGGCGACAGCTAAATACCTACTGGAAAACGAATTGGAGGGTGTCTAGCTGGCTGCCGATCCAGGGTAATGTCTTGTTTACTCCGGGATCCGAAAACGCGCTGTTTCGGGTGTGGGCGGAGAAGGGTATCCATAGTTTAGGCCACGTGGTTGACCCATCGGGGTGCTGTATGAAGTTCCGGTCTCTCTGTACTGACTACGCTCTTGGGGCTGGTCACCAATTCGCCTATATGCAGATATCGCACTACATCGCCTCCCTGCCGGCAGGAGAGCTGCGGGCGGAGCGCTCTGCGCAGATCTTAGAATTTTTCGATCTGGGTGGGGGATCCCAACTTTCCATTCAGTCATTGAAGATGCGTTTGGTCCCATATCGACCATCTCCAGACTATCGGTCCGTGGAGTTGGGGTGGGAGGGGGGGGAGCTGGGAAGGGAGATCGGCCCGGGTACACTCCTGAAGGCCCTGCAGCGGATAGGGGAGCTGGCGGTGGGAGCGCGCTGGAGAGAGGTGCAATACAAATCTCTTACCAGGGTGCATTTCTCTCCTCGACGAGCCTTCCGCTCCCATCTCGCTACGGACGGCTCCTGCCTGAGGTGTTCGGAACCCTTGGCGCATCTGGTGCACATGTGGTGGGGGTGCAGATATATTTGGCCATACTGGACAAGAATAGGCTCCTTTATGGAGCGAATTCTGGGGCAACGGATCTGTTGGGATAGCTCCCTGGTTCTCCTTGATCACTTGCGCCTTACTCAGCCCAAGGGTAGGTGGGAGAGATTGTTGGTACGCAGGGCCTGTCTGGTGGGTAAGGGCCCCATATTGCACGACTGGCGGGAACGCAGGGCGCCCTCGTTTTGGGAGTGGTGAAATGCCTTCCACCAGATGATGCTTATGGAAGCCCGATACGCCCGGGGCAATGTTAAACGCTGGCCGCATTTTCAGATGCTGTGGGACCCTTATCTCCAGAGCCTGAGCTCCCGCACTAGGAATGAAGTGTTACAACTGGGCTCCTAACTGACTAGGATGGATGGCAGGCTAATAATGGGAAGCGCTGTCCTGTGTCCTCGAGGTGTGGATGCGACTAACAATAGGTGGGTGGGGGGGGGGGGGGTGGGGGGAGGTTGGGGGTTATCTAATGAAAAATTGTACCACGCACATGTGTTTGTTTCTGGTCTCCCGGGGGGGAAGAAGAGCACCCCCCCCCCCCCCGGGAGTTTGTTTGTTGTATTGTTTTTGTTGTTGCATGGTGTTGAGAAATAAAGTTTATAAAAAAAAAAAAAAAAGAGTATAAAATGCTGTCTTGCCACTCGCTTTCTTTTCAAAGTCCTTTGTGGTGACATGAGTTATGAGGGAGCAGCAGTAGTAAAAGTTCAAATAAGGGGCCCCCAAGCAAAATCTGCTGAGGGCCCCTCATGATGGTGGTGGTGGCAGCCAGAGAATACCTCTTCCCCCCTCCTCCCCCACCCCGAAAAACATTTTTTAAAAAGTCAGAGCATGGCAAACATCTTACCTGCAATGAAGATGTTTGCTGCGCCGTCTCCCGCTGCCTCTTTTTTTGTATAGTACTTTACACAGAAGCCTGAACCCATAACAACATCACATCACTGTGTGGCTGAAGTCTCGAGTATCGCAAGACTTCGGGCATACAGTGAGGTTGTTTTGTTCGAGGCTCGGGCTGCCGCATAAAGTTCTATTCTAGCAGAGACGCAGTGAGAGACAGTGCAGCAAACATCTTTATTGCAGGTAAGATATTTGCCACGCTCTTCCGCTACCATTATAGAGGAGGAACCACTGGACCGATTGGGGCCCCCCATCTAGCCTAGGCTCCCCTCCTCCCTCCTGCATTGCAGGGATTGCTTGAACAATATTTATGCCACTGGAGAGAAGAGTTTATATTGTTAGGAAGTTGAGGTCTGGGTATGCGGAAAGAAAGACGAGATATCCAGCTATTTGCCTCATCTTTAGAAACCTAGAAACATGTCAGCAGAAAAAGACCATATGACCTTTCTAGTCTGCCCTTCCATATCAAATACTATAGTCCCTTTTTTTCCCCTTTAAAGAATTCTTTGTCCATGATCCTCAGGAATTCTTTGTCTTCCATTGAGAAAGTGGGTTTATCATCATCTCTTGTGACTTGGAACACTGAGTTCCCCAGATATTCTCCTGACTTGAACAGAGAAACAGTCTGGCAGGTCTGCAAATCACAGCTTGAAGATTCTGTGCAGTTGAGAGCTTTTTGTAGTGGACAGATGGTCAGGGTATGGTTCAAATAAGAGCATGCACCCATTTTCTAGCACACATTGAATTGCATATTCTGTTGAGGCAAATCCCACATCCATTCACACACATCCCAAATCAACTCAATGGGCACTAGGGTTGTCACGAGGACCATCATATAGCTGATGAACTGTGTAACACCAGTGCATCTCTGCCCAGTAAAAGCAGAATCTGAGCCACTAGATCCATAGGTAGAAGTTGCTTGGCAACAGACTTCAAGTGAGGATGGTGCCAAGTGGCTTTTGGTATCTGGTTACATTCTGTAAAAGTTGGTAGATGTGAGTTGATGCTGCCATCCATAGCCTCTAACTTATGCCCACTTTTTTTCTCCCCATTGTCTTTGCAATTCCTGCACGGGTTTTGAGCTTATAAGGAGGGTTTTGAACTTATAAGGAGAGTAATCGTCCTGTATGCCAAAGAAGTGAAACTCTGACCTTGCTTGTGACCTCTCTCGTTGGTGTCCATGATGACATACATTGCCTAAGCATATATTAGCACACAACTTTCCACCATGGCTCTCTCCACACACCTCTACACATTTGGGAGCAACCTCAGGTACTGCAGTTTTATCTTCATCATTGTCCCCACAATGACTCAATTCTGGGATTGAAGTATCTGGTGAGTTATTTTTCACACCATCTGCTCCTGCTGGCTTGAACTATCTATGTACGGCAGGAGCAGTGATTTTAGAAAGCTTCTCCCATGCATATGTTGGGGGTATTTCTATGTTTCCCCCCATAGGCAGCCTTTTAAAATTGCTGCTTCTGCTGAGCACGGAGGGACATACATGTGCAGTCCTGCACTGATTTTGCAGTTGGTTCTATGTTCGGCAGAGCCTCTTTTAAAATACTCTGGGAATTCTCCACATCCTGACCTAAACGTGTGAATTCCTCTTTCCATGTACTATGTAAAATTTGCATTTTAACGTATAAGAACAAAGATGAAATGGCTCTAACAGGAAACTGCTTGCTCTAGCTTACAGAAATTAAGCAAAATACAAAGCAGTGTAAACAAACATACACACAGAAGCTATGGGGCAGAACACCTTTATAGTAAGACAGGACAACACTTCATACCAGGGCCGAGTTACCTGCTCCTCTATCCCTGCTAAGGGCTTCCTGGTGGGCAGAGTCTTGTATCTCCTGGGCCGGACACAGATTGTAGAGCACTAACTTCAGTGATGCAAGAATCAGCCAATGTCCAAAGTGTTGTTCCAGCATAACTTTACTGTAAATAAGTTGCACACAAATCAGTCTTGTGACTAAGGGGGATGTTTACTAAACTCCGAAATCGTGCGGGGCCGCGGTAGTGTGCCTGTGCCATATAAGGAGTGGGCGGGCCAGGCAGAAAAAGTTTAAAAAACGCCCGTACGTGTGCGCGTCGCGCAAATGTGCGTGGCTCACATTAGCGCGTGGGAAGGCTAAGTGGGGCGCTGCTGGGTACATAGAGGAAAAGACCCGTAGCACAATGGTGAAGACACTAACCAATGACCCAGATTCCACGGGTTCAATCCCCCAGTGTGCGCAAACCGAAAAGGCTGGCTGAGGCATGAATAGTAATGGTTCGCACCTTATTTTGGGAGGCACGCTAATGTAGGGGGTCTATAGGCGTCGCGCTGTAACGTCTGGGCGGCAGCAACGTGCTTATTTTGCGTGTAATCATGTGTCCCATTGCCAGATCTGGGGTGCAGTAGGCCATGCGCTGTAAATGTTGTGTGTCAGCAGGCCGCGCGCTGTCCATCTTGTGCGTCTCTGGCAGCAGTGGGCGTCGCGCTGTTAGTTGTGGATGGCGGAAGGCTGTGCACAACTGTCCATCCACAGGAACTCAGCCGTAGCACAATGGTGAAGACACTAACCAATGACCCAGATTCCACGGGTTCAATCCCCCAGTATGCGCAAACTGAAAAGGCTGGCTGAGGCATGAATAGTAATGGTTTGCACCTTATGTTGGGAGGCACGCTAATGTAGGGGGTCTATAGGCGTCGCGCTGTAATGTCTGGGTGGCAGCAACATGCTTATTTTGCGTGTAATCATGTGTCCCATTGCCAGATCTGGGGTGCAGTAGGCCATGCGCTGTAAATGTTGTGCGTCAGCAGGCCGCGCGCTGTCCATCTTGTGCGTCTCTGGCAGCAGTGGGCGTCGCGCTGTTAGTTGTGGATGGCGGAAGGCTGTGCACAACTGTCCATCCACAGGAACTCAGCCGTAGCACAATGGTGAAGACACTAACCAATGACCCAGGTTCCACGGGTTCAATCCCCCAGTGTGCGCAAGGAAAACAGGCTGAGTGAGCCACGAACCCTAATGGATAAAGGTTCAACAGGAGGTCTATGAATCTATTGCGGCGAACTGTTAATTTGGGTGGCGCACAGTTATGTCCAGCAGCATCAGGCGGTGTGCTGATGTCCACGCACAGGAAAAGAGCCACAGCACAATGGTGAAGACACGGACCAATAGTGCAGGGAGCAGGTACACAATCCCCCACAGTGTCTGGGCTCAGTGTGACATTATGTTAGGGGTCCTAGAACGAATGGTCAGCATAAGGCGGTGTGCTGATGGTCATGTGGTGGTGCTGTAATGTATTTTTGAGGCACAGTAATAGTGGATGGCAGAAGTTTTGCGGTGATGGACATGCACAGGAACAGAGCCACAGCACAATGGTGATTACACAGACCAATGTAACAGATAATATCTGATGGATAGGCAGCACAGAGTGAACCCCTTGCTGTACACTGACGAGAGACAAGGGTGTGTGCCTAAGTGATGAACCAGCTGTGAACAAATGGTCCAGTTAGCATAATATCTCAACATTGAAAACCAGATCTGGGGAGCCAACCTGATAAACACGTGTGTGACAAACATGCCCCCAAACCCCCCCCCCCCCAAGAACACACTGAGCCAAACACACACAATATTACAAAGGGAGGGTCCGTATGGAAACGTAGACGACACAGTGATGTGCAAAATCGCACACACATACACAGCTGTCACCATACACCAATGTGAGCACAGGTGGCCATGGATATTAACAGCAAATCGGTAGACACAAGTGTAAATGTGCTCCACGACTGGAGGAGAAGAATAGTGTCCCCAAATATGTCTTGCACACACGGCAACCATCACGCATATCATAACAGCACACCATGTGCCCCTGGACAAGTCACTGGAGGGACATGTTCCAGGAAACCCTGGACTCCCAAGGTCACAAGGAGCCATAACTGCTGCAAAGCGACACATTGTAGAATCACATTAGAATCACATTGTCTGTTAAAAAATAAACGTAGAGAAATAGACAAATGTCTGTGAATAATGCAAATTTACTTGGAAGAAGGTTCACACATACGATACACAGTGTAATCATACGTTCAAGGTGTGTCCCTCCCTGGCTAAAGATGGGAACATGGTGAGCAAGGTATAAACAAACATGCTACGTAAAGGTCACCGGCTGAGCACAAATGAATGGCACGAGATAAAATGTGCATCAGGTGCATGATATGCACAGGTATCAGTGGCACACACCACAGCAGCTGCTGCATGCCCGACATGTGTCACCCACATATGATTGCAGGTAGGCAACAGGTGGTGCAAGATCAGAAACCCAAACACAACACATGTCCCCCCAAACATAGCCCCCAGGCAACAGAGGAGGTTTCTAAATCACAATAAGATATGCTGGCCTCATATCGTAATGTGACACACACATCTATAAAGTAATGTCACGCCTCCCACATAATGGCTGCTCGCAACACCAGGAATGTGTCAATGTACACCTCATATATCAGCTAAAGCTGTGGGACTATATGCTAACAGGTAGCAGGGACACATGAAGACCAAAGAGTTAGAAAAACACAACCGGATGAAATGTGCAGACATAACAACATGCATGAGGTCACCCTGCATTGTTTGTTGTGTAGACAGTATGTGTCCACATATAGCATGGTCCAGGGAATGCAGATGTTTCTTGGGAAAATGGACAGCCACACTACCACAGCACAAATATAAGGTCCCAATGAGAGTGTCGCTCATGCAGGGGGTAGAACAGGACTGTGCAGACATGCAATGCAAGGTGTGGACCATCATGCAGAGTGTCATAAGAACATAAGAACATAAGAAATGCCATACTGGGTCAGACCGAGGTCCATCAAGCCCAGTATCCTGTTTCCAACAGTGGCCAATCTAGGTCATACGTACCTAGCAGTTTCCCCAAAAGACACAGGTTCTGCAGTGCTTGTACTAGGCCAAGCATTGATATCCTGGGTCCCTTTTTAATAGTGGTTTATGGACCTTTCCTCCAGGAACTTGTCCAAACCTTTTTTAAACCCAGCTATACTAACAGCCCTTACTACATCCTCCGGTAACAGATTCCAGAGTTTGATTACACGTTGAGAGAAGAAATATTTTCTCCTATTTGTCTTAAATAGTTTACCCTGTAGCTTCATTACATGCCCCCTAGTCCTTCTATATTCTGATAGCGTAAACAATTTATCCACGTTTATCCGTTCCACTCCATTCATTAATTTATACACCTCTATCATATCTCCCCTCAGCCGCCTCTTTTCTAGGTTAAAGAGCCCTAACCTTTTTAGCCTCTCTTCATAGGAGTAGCCTTCCATCCCCTTCACCAATTTGGTGGCTCTTCTCTGTACTTTTTCTAATAACTCTATGTCCTTTTTAAGATACGGTGACCAGAATTGCACACAATATTCAAGGTGCGGTCGTACCATGGAGCGATACAGAGGCATTATAATATCCTTTGTTTTATTCTCCATCCCTTTCCTTATGATACCTAGCATTCTATTTGCTTTCTTGGCCGCCGCTGCACACTGGGCGGAGGGTTTTAACATGTTATCCACGATGACTCCTAAATCTTTTTCATGGGTGGTGGTTTTCTAATGTGGAGCCCTTGCATCTTGTAACTATAGTGTGGGTTGTTCTTTCCTAGGTGCATAACTTTGCACTTGTCCACATTAAATTTCATCTGCCATTTGGATGCCCAGTCTTCCAATTTATCCAGATCCTCCTGCAGTTTTCCACAATCCTCTTGGGTTTTAACAACTTTAAACAGTTTTGTGTCATCTGCAAATTTGATTACCTCACTAGTTATTCCCTTTTCCAGGTCATTTATGAATATGTCAAAAAGCAGCGGACCCAGTACAGATCCCTGGGGTACTCCACTATTCACCTTTTTCCATTGGGAATATTGGCCATTTAGCCCTACCCTCTGCTTTCTATCTTTTAACCAGTTCCCGATCCACAATAGTACACTGCCTCCTATCCCATGACTTTTTAGCTTCGCCAAAAGTCTCTGATGGGGGACCTTGTCAAAAGCTTTCTGAAAGTCCAGATACACTATATCAACCGACTCACCTTTGTCTACCTGTTTATGCACACCTTCAAAAAACAGATCAGAATAGAAAGACAAGAACTTCCTTGACTAAAGCCATGTTGGCTGTCTCCCATTAGGCCAAGACTATCTAAATGATGTGTAATTTTGTTCTTTATGATGGCATCTACCAGATTCCCTGGTACTGACGTCAGGCTCACCGTCTGTAATTTCCCGGGTCACCCCTGGAACCCTTTTTAAAAATTGGTGTTATGTTGGCGACCCTCCAATCTTCAGGTATTACAGATGATTTTAATGAAAGTTCACAGATTACCAATAACAGGTCTGCAATCTCATATTTCAGTTCTTTCAACACTCTGGGATGTATACCATCCGGTCCAGGTGATTTGCTACTATTCAGTTTATCAAATAGTTGTAATATATCTTCCCGGTGTAGCGATATTTCTCTCAATTCCTCTGCAGTATCACCTTTAAATACCACTTCAGTCTTGGGTAACACCCCTACATCTTCCTCAGTAAAGACCGAAGCAAAGAATTCATTCAGTCTCTCTGCTATAGCCTTGTCTCCTCTTACTGCCCCTTTTACCCCTCTATCATCTAATGGTCCAATTGACTCTCTCACAGGCCTTTTGCTACGAATGTACTTGAAAAAGTCTTTATTTCGTGTTTTTGCTTCCGTAGCAAGTTTCTTCTCAAATTCCCCGGCTTTGGCCTGCCTTATCAATGCTTTGCATTAAAATAGCCAGTGCATCTGAAGTATCCAGATATCAACATTTGGCTATTTATTCCAATTCCTGAAGGTTGCTCTTTTGGCAGCAACAGCCTCTCTGACCTCACCTTTAAACCATGCTGGCAGCTTTTTGGACTTTCTTCCACTTTTCTTAATGCGTGGAATACAGCTGGTCTGGGCTTCGAGGATAGTATTTTTAAATAACACCCAAGCTTGCTGTAAGTCTTTAAACCTTTGGAACTGCTCCTTTTAGTTTTTTTCCGAACTATATTCCTCATTCTATCATAGTCACCCTTTTGAAAGTTAAAAGGTAGTACTGTGGATTCCTTTACTATCTGTCCTCCACTGATTAAATCAAACATGATCATACTATGATCACTATTGCCAAGTGGTCCCAACACCCTTATTTCTTGCACCAGATCTGGCGTTCCACTAAGGACTAGGTCCAGTATGGCTTCCCCTCTGGTCGGTTCATGAACCAGCTGCTCCAAGAAGCAGTCATTTATTTCATCTAGAAACTTTATCTCTTTAGCTTGTCCTGCTGTGACACTGTCCCAGTCGATACCGGGGTAATTGAAATCACCCATTATTACTACTCTGTTGTGGCTTTTGTTAGCTTCCTTGATTTCTTTGAGCATTTCATCATCCATTTGTTCATTCTGGCCAGGTGGTCGATAGTATACTCCCACTGCCATCACCCACTGCCATCATGTCCGTACAGTAAACAAACACAACAACAAGCATGTCCATATGCGAAGGATGGGGAAACATGTCACAGTGAAACACACCGAAAACATAGTTCACCATACTGTGACTCCCAAATATAGTCAGTCAGAGGCACAAGCACCAGGTGTAAACTAACATGGTACAGTGATGCCACACATGAATGGAAACACCATTGCCACCCCAAAACATCAATCAAGGATGGTGTTGTGCATGAATGTGTGTTTTGTGCAAAACATGTATCATGGCGAGGGGTGGGTCAGGTGGACATATACGATTAAAACGCTGTATGTGTTTCCCCATGCCAGTTACATGGCTGTATGCTACTGTTGAAACAAACAGATAAGCGTATACTGTGTGCCATGTCAAACACATGGGAAAAACTTATACAACAAACAACTGGGGATGGATGACCATAGGACAAAGATAATGTCAGTCCCTAATGCGCACACTGTCCCAAAAGCAAAGGGTCAATGATATCAGCAAGATCACGTCAAAACACCCCCATGAAAACATGGGTATGCATAGTCAATGTTCACATTCCAATATGACACAGTCCAGCAATGTTCATATGTGTCCCTGCAATCACAAGGACTTCCCAGCCAAAGCATGGCCCAAAATGTGTCCTGAACATGTCTGTCATGGGTAAACAACCAGTCCAAGAGCAATAATGTCCAGCACAGGCCATTGTTCAACTTGCAGACGTGGAAACATCCAATGGCAGTTTCCCCAGAAACACGAACATGGTGGTCTGTCACACAACAGGTGTTGGAATGCGGAGCCGAGAAGCACCTGAGGACATGGGTCTGGTGTGTCCGCTGCCCTGTGTCAAGATAGGATAAGTATGGCTCACGTTAGAAACCTTGCAACAGCAGCAAATATTCCCACGACTCACAATGCAGGAAATACACATACAAGGGATGCAAATGCAAACATCAGAGGATATGCACACATATAAAACAATGATGAGAACCAACATCACATGTTAATGCAGACACGGGTGTCACATGGAAAAGGATAGGAACAATAACATGTCACCCGGGCATCTCACAGCGACAACACTATATGCATATGTCTGTGTCCACAGAGATGGCACATTACATGTCCATGAGATGAACAGAAACCTCCCTGCCACGCACAGTTGGATGTAAGCACAAAATAACAAATATGTAACCTAACCTATGTGTGCATTCATGTGTTTCCTCATCAAATCCATCAGCTATTGCAATAGCCACACCAGGTCACACCGAAGGGAGAGACGTCAGGCAAACCATTAGAATCACCATGTAAATGTCCTGTAGATGGATCTCCACATTATGCCTATGTATGAGATAAATAGATATTGCTCAACAGTTGTTACACCAAACACAAGACTCAGTTCTGCTCACTACAAATGTGGGCCATTATGGAAATGTAAACATCACAACCGTAGAGTTATCAAAGTCCACAATGTCCCCCAGGTGCACACACCCATCATAGCACATGATAATGTATCATGCGTGTGCAATTCAGCACCACATAGTCAACCCATAAACACACAACCACACAATATGCGTAGTTCAGCACAACAGCTGTAATAAA
The DNA here is from genome assembly GCA_033557465.1 of Ichthyophis bannanicus. Classification (NCBI taxonomy): domain Eukaryota; kingdom Metazoa; phylum Chordata; class Amphibia; order Gymnophiona; family Ichthyophiidae; genus Ichthyophis; species Ichthyophis bannanicus. Next base: position 162,592,522 of record CM066039.1, on the reverse strand, counting down.
TGGCCTGTATGTGCACAACTGCTAATCTGTACACATAATGGCCGAGTCACATGCATTGCTACCCTGTTGATGGCTGATCTAACTAAGATGGTGGATGCAGCAAGTGGAGGATCCACCAAATAACGACATTGACACACACATGTAGATCTGCTGTAAATAAGGCACAACAGCTGTTACACTAACCATTATGAACACAGACACATGGGGAGATGTGTGACAACAGCACGATATGGGCAAGGGAGGCTTACCGTCAATAAGTAAACAACACCAGCTACCCACTGAGACACATAGCTGCCAATATGTTGTCCCCCTGACCCCAGACACATACAATGTATCTGTAGATCTACCCACCTTGAACTCCAGGATCTGGCGGATGTCCGTTCATGTCCCAATGATACACGCCGACACCGTTGTCATCATGTATGTCCTGTTTAGCGGAAAAAATATAAACTAAAGTGTCAACTACGAGATGTGGAAAACACACTGCACCTCAATGTCCCCAGCTGTCACACAACATTACATGACCTTACAACTGACTGTTCACCCTCACACTGCACAGATTGTGCACATGGGAGTGTCATAATGTAGATGTCCAATGCTAATTGGAGGGCCCCACAGAGCCGTCAGTTGGCCACACTCCCTCTCTGTTGGTCCACAAATATGTCTAAAGAGGTGGCTGTTTCCACAATGTTCTGGACGTATCCAAAGATCACACTATCAGTCTGTGTCAACCAGGTTTAAACCAATACCCCCTCTCCGTGTGTGGTACCCTCAATATGTTGTCTTGTATCACAGTGTAAAAACCTGTGACACCTGGAAGATATGCACCAAAACCACATGTATCCACTGTGTAGATGCATAATATCCAGTGTACATCTCCCACAGCAAATAATACTGTGTGTGCAGATTGTGTGTTGAAATACATGGCAAGCTCACAACATGTATGGCTAAAAACAACCCCCTGTCTGTATGTCACCTGACCATGATGTTTGCATGTCATCCCATTGTGTAACTGTGAGAATGTTGAACCATGGATAGGCCACCTGTTCCCCTGCTCCCAAAAACATACATCTAGGACTGTGTGTGTATGTGGACCTAACATCCCTTGCTAGTGTCCTGAAGGTATCCGTGGCTGTGTACTGTGCCATCCTGCCCTCCAAACACCATGTACCTGAGCCATGAGGCGGATGTACAGATACCCCGAAATACATATGCCCTGCTCACAAATTAATAACACAAAACCACATTAAAGGGCTCACATGCAGCGTTACAGTTGCCTAATGAAATCCACCTGTTGATGATGTGACCCACATGACATCTGTATGTGTGTACAAGTAAGATAATGAAACTAATGACCCCGCCTCAAACATAGGCTAGCAATCAGATGGACCCCTGGCTTCAGAGTGAACATGTTCACATGTTTCACCACATACATGTCTGTGCTACGTGAAGAGGCATACCTTGCCATAAAATGGTTGTGTTGCAGCAAAACATGTAACAAGACATCAATAACATCATGGGAATGTCGTCAGGCGCATGCCAACTGTGCACTGTCTGACATGTTGCATTGCAAATAACAAAGAGACACACATAGCCAGCTCACAGGGGTAGAACACACACACAAGCCCCCAAAGAGGAATGTACAAAGCAAACCAATCATAGCATGAGTGCTGCGCACAAACATGGCCCTCCCCACCACACCAAACCACGTACCACATGCCTGACACCGTGCTCCACACACACAGGAGGACACTATACCTATGTCTGGCCAGCAGTTGCTATCACAACAGCCACTCACTGGTACTGTGGCCCCCCAAAGCTCCAAAGGTGTACCAACCCACAGCCACACACGACACCAACAGCCCAGCCGCTGTTGATCCCTGTCCACATTGTCCAAAAAACACCCATGCATACATGTTATGACATTTGTACACCTGAGGGACAATGCAGGCCTGGATCTGAATGTCAACTGGTCAGAAACATCACCCCTACTAAGCAGCACATGCACACACAGGCACATATCTGTGGGCAGATGTGCTATACATACCAGTGAATAGTTCTGTAATCAACCTCCGCCTGACTGCTGTGCCTGCCTGTGTGTCAACACAGGCACGTACAGGGGGCATGGTGGATTCCTCCTCCACATCCTCATTAATCTCTGCAGGGATACCATGCCTGAGAGCAATGTTGTGCAGGATGCAACAGGCTACGATTATCTCTGCAACAGTCATTGGCGCATATTGTAAGGCCCCACCTGTCCTATCCAGACACCGAAGCGACTTTTCAACACGCCAAAGGTGCGTTCTATGACAGAGCGGCTGGAGGCATGGGCCTCATTGTACCTCCGCTCTGCATGTGTCCCGTGGCTGGCGCACAGGGGTCAGCAGCCAGGGGCGACACCCATACCCTGCATCACCTGCAGAAAAAAAATGCAGGTCATGAATAAACGCACCACACCATAAAAGGACACACGTATAGACGTGAGAAGCAACCTCAGAACACATAAGGACAGAATATATGACACCAACAACTACCTACCTGACCTAATTACACCTATGCTGATTGAATGCAACAAAGGGCCTCTGTAGTCTGTAAAGACCTGTCAAACTACAACACAATCACATTGTGTCCTCAACTGATCCGCTAGGTGTAGCACAGGTGTCCTGTCCATGGAGTTCATGGTCTCATCCCTACCACCATCACCACCAATGACACACTACAACAGCAACACACACGTAACATAAACAGAATATATGCTTGCCAAGCAAAAACCACAATAATGTATTTAGACGCAATGTAGGTGCACACAACGAACATGTATGACCGTGAGCTCAGCCAGGAGAAACATATATCACCTCAACAGCCCGCGTCCTCCAAGGTCTACATATCGACATATACCAGTCTGACGCCAGATGCTGTTGACTGCTGCCCATCAAACATCCCATTGGACACCCTGGCCACTGTCCCCATCATGTATCCCTCCTTGTTAAGCAGCACAACACATAAAACAACACTGTAGCCCATATGATCACTAAAACATCACAACTAATGAGTATAACTACGTCCCTGTGTATGTCCCACCAATAGCTACCTGTCTCTACACAACAGGGCCCCTTGCCCTTGCTGTCACCTCACACAAATTACGAGTCACATCAGGATAATCACATACAATGACGCCCTGGTACGGCATATCTGCAGTGGCTAAAGGTAATGCAAAGCCCAGACCTGATTGGACCCCTGTAATGGCACAGGACAAAAACATGAACATAACAATGCAAACGTGTACTCCCACTTGCAAAGGCCGAGAACATGCATGATACGTACCCAACCACCACCCTCTGTTGTCTAACAATCAATGGCTAACATCCCCACGACAGGTGAGTGTGTGGCCCTCACACGCACATGATAATCACAAGGTGCATGGATTGTCAATCACATACATCCTCACAGGACCTACCACAGGTACAATCCAAACCATGCATGCACAGGTGGGTGAGTATGGTAACAAACCAACCCCACCCACCCACCCCACCCCTGTGCATAGATGACATACACATCCAATCGTAATACACACACAGCACAAACGTCAGAATATGTGCATATTTTCCACTACCAACACCAGCATATAAATTGCACATATGTCCGTAATATGGCTGTGAAATGGCCAATTATGTCCCCTGGTAAACGAGGTCAACAGTCCCCCAACAATGTCACCCATATCATTAGTCACACTGCTGATGTTTGCTCGGTGTCACAATGCACAGAGAGCAAACGCTGCACTACATGAGAGATGTCACAACAAAACAGTCTATATGCAGCATGACATTATTTAACGTTCACTACTCACCCAGCAATATGCAGTCACCATACTGTCCCTCCTCAAATTCCCTGAATAGTGCTGAGCGATGCAGGATATAGGAGTCATGGGTGGACCCTGGAAACCTTGGACCACATTCAGAATATGCAGATTAGCATCACATACAACCTGAACATTCAGGGAATGGTAGTGTTTGCGGTTGCAAAACACCACCTCCCTGTCTCTTGGCGGGCCAGGGCAACATGTGTGCAATCAATAGCTCCCATCACGTGTGGTATCTCAGCTAATGCCTCAAAGGCCTGGTTCAGGGTCCCCCAATGTTTGCCTACTGTGGGGAAGGCCTATGTAATTCCCCACCCGGCTGACCATAGCACGACAGTACTTGGTGGAGACAGCGTGAGAAGATGGGGCGGCTCATGCCACCCACTGCGGCCACAGAGGTCTGGAAACAGCCAGAGGCGAAAGCAAGGCAAATGTAATGCAGCAAGGACTGCTTGACTAAAACCTGGTATGGCATGGGGAAGGGCCGGTCAGTCAGGGGCTCGAAGTCAGGTCCTCATATCCTTTTCAAAGTAGAGCCCCCTAATATCTCCCTTGTGCTCAGTCCGGTAAAGGGAGAGTACCTGGTCCTCACGCATGCCCTGTAGAGCTGGGCCCTGGGCCTGTAGAGGCGAGGCTGCCGATAGCCTGCAACCTCGAGCACATGCCGTCTGCGCCCTCCACGCCCAGCACCTCTCTGGACCGGCCTCCACAGGCTGCAAGGTCTGAGTTGCCTGCGGGTCTACAACCCAGTACGCCCTGTGCCTCCAGCCCGAAAAATCCATGGTCAATCATCCTCCCCTGTCCGGCAACCGCAGGCATCTGCCCACGTTCTCCTCCGGCACATGCAACAAAATATATTGTCAGACATAAACACCCCGTGTGCTAGCTACACAAAAGCACAGGACACACAGACACAACACCGACCACACAAGACACACACCAGCAGACACCGACAAACACAACACAACACACCACACACCACATGACCGGGACAACACACCAATGCCACACCACCACAGAGCCACACACAATCCGCACACACGCGCACACACGCGCCTACAGTAGCGCACAACACGCCACGTTCCCAAACACTGGACGCACCATACAAACCACGAAAGAAACACACAGTCAAACACACAAACTAACAACAAAACGATGTTCATAATACAAACCCCTGCTCTCAGTTTCAACACACCAACACCTCGCCACGCCCTACGAAAACACCCTCAATGTCTCCAAATCTGCAGAAAGCAATTTAAACAGGTGACTGGTATGTCCGTACTGTGGCTCACATGTCGCTGTTGTGGGATTGCGGACGCTTGTGCGATGCAACTCACATGTACCTTATCCTGCGTATCATCTGCGTGACGTTTACGCATCCACTATGGGCGACTGCGTTGTGGGTTGCCGCGCATGTGCAAACTGTTGGCGCCCCGGCAGTGAGTTGGTGTTGAATTAGTGAGATGCGCATGTGCCAACTTGAGTCGCCACACGAGCGTCCTGCGTGTGCGCGGAGCCCTTAAGCATAAACAAGGGCGTGAGCATTTTGCCCTGACGTCATGATGCTCCTAGAAATGTCACATGCGCTAAGAGTATCTTTTGCGTTGTCGCGCACAAGACCCCGACAGCCTAACGCATCCCATGCGCAATTGGATAATTCAGCGCCTGCCCACAAGCAGCGCACCGTCGCACAGTTGCACATGCGCAACTGCGCCCGGTCGGTCAAAAAAAAAGGTACAAAGGGACGACGGAAACACAAGGTAAAGGTTGAGGGTTTTGAACTGATGGAGTTGGGCGGGACGGAGGTGTAGGTAAAGAGGCTGTGTCATTGAGAGGCTGTTCCATAGTGATAGGTTAGGGTTCTGTTATCTGTGTCATCAGTTGGTATCCTGTGGTCCTTATATGTTGATCCATATCCGTTCACGTCACCCCTGTTTATTGTGTGAACGTCTCTGTGTACGGTGCTGTTTACTGTTACAGGTTCGAGTGTGTTTTGTGTGACGTGTGATAAGGTCATAGTTGTGGTGTCCTGCTTCAGTGGGTGTTGTAACGGTGAGAGGACAGAGGGGGGGGGGGGTGAGGTGAAGTTGGGATAGGTGACAGGGGTGCAGAGAGCGGTGGGTGGCGGGGGAGGGAGAGGCGGAGTCAGGGCCAGGGGGGGAGGGGGAGAGAGGGGGTACACAGAGCATCGAGAGAGGGAACGGGAGAGGGTTAGGGAGAGCAGTGGAAGAGGCGAGGAAGGGGAAGGGACACCAGAGAGAGATCGGAGGGATCGCGTGAGAGGGAGGGTGTGAGGGCTTAGGGTTGCGGGAGGGTGTCGTGTGCGGGGCGTGCAGGTGAGGTGGCAACACCCCATTGCCACTGGAGGCAGGGGCCTGTGGGTCCTGTAGGGCCCTGAGAGAGCCCCTGGCCAGCACCAGGGATATCAGCACCCGTGGAGCTGCACAGCTGGCCTCCCAGCACGGCACACTAGGGAACTGAGGAAGAGGGTACCAGTGCCTGAGAACCTGCGGCATGATGGCATAAGATTTACGGCATGCTGAGCAACCACACCCTCCTCGATTCCATGGTCCTGGACGTACCTACGAGAGTGCTGCGGTTTTGGCCCGTCTTAGCTCACGGACCAGCACGCAGTGTGTCAGGGGCGGTCTTCCTGGGAGGAGGTCAGGCATGGAGTTGCTGAGGCTAGCGGGGGCCCCCTTGTCCGGAACATCAGACAGCCTAAGCCAAAGATGAGCATAATATCAAGAGAGGTGTGCGTCAGCAACATGTCGTGTGCCGAGAAGAGAAACACCATGCCAGAAGGGCACAGGTGTCGGGGGCCGCCCTACCCGCAATGCTGCAGCCCCCTGGAGCAGCAGCTGGCGGAACGCCTGGGACCTGTATACACCTATGGGCTGCCTGAGATGCTTGACCAAGCAGATCCCCACATGCCAGGTATGTATGTTACGCATTAACCATCACAGATCATCACCTCCCTGATAGTAACATTGTGGTAACCAGCCTCACCTTTTTGCAAACATGCACGACCCGATCATCTATCTCCACAGCCCCATAATGTACCTAACGCAGGTATCAGAAGGTTGTGTTGCACTGCCGCCATCATGACCTATGTTGTCAGATACCACAATACACACAGTTTGCTACCACTGGCTCCATGGCATTGAGGGGTTCGGAGGTGGGGTGGCCCCTGGAGTGGGGTTGTATGTCGTCGAAGGTGCAATGCTTAAGGCAGGACGGGGACTGCTCATGGATATTCTGATGTATGCCTCCCCTCTACCTCTCGGTGTGATGCAACAGCACAGAACGGAATGTATGCTCAGACAGAGTAGTGGCAAAGGGGAACATTTACCCCCAAATGCATGTAACCAAGACATCCCCTCCAAAACAACTGCTCACCATGACAATCCGTTGTGGTGACACCCACATGTAGACATCAAGTATGACTGGAGCCGTGAACCACAATGTCGGTACTTGTACTGTAATCAACCCGAGAGTCACGCTAAAGCATATCTCTCCACCATGTGCATATGCTCTGCAGGCAATTATTCTACACACCATACAATATTAGGATTGCCAGGAACCCGTCAGGCCCATGCCTCACCCAATACTACACGTTGATCAGTGACAGGGCCTGCTGCTGTTCGTCTGTTGCCAGCAATACAATCATTGTCCAAGGGGGAGTCCAATGGTACATCATCCTACATCACACTCCCCCTGAGTGCACCCATCTCTGTTGTAGGGATTAACCGTCACTCTAAGAGATATGTGATCTGTCGTACAGGAGTAAAAGACCTATTGCCTGCAGTACAAGCTGGACTGTGCTAAAGGTGCATCCAACGTATTGGGGAGGTCCCAGGGCCTTAGCCAGACGGACACATCATGGAACCAGATGGTCACAGCTCTGTTTGCCAACATCTATGACAGACAACTGTTTGTACCACCTCCATCCCCCACCTTTCTGTGTAAGCAAGTGGGGGGTGACACATGTCACCTGTATGTTGGAGTGATCACTGAACCGTGCTCTGCAAAGTACGAGCCTGCGTTAATTTCTCCTGGATAATACATCCCCCAAATAGATCAGGTGTGTCCCCACGCACACGTCCTACAGGGGCAAATCCTCAAGTTATCTGTTGTGAATAGCTCTGTTTGGGAAAACAACATGACATACAGACCAGATAGCTGCCTTCATAAATGCCTGACTCTAGCCCCGCTGCTGATAATAGCATCCTATCACACTACCTTTCGTCTGGGGGCAATTTTTGATGTGACACAGCAAATACAAAACACCATGTACCTTGTACTGGGGTATAGTTCCTTGTTACACATATGTGGCCACTCTGCTCCTCCTTCTCACGGCCGTTAGCTATTGCCCTCCATAGGGAATAGGCCATCAACCCTGTGTCTCCCAGTGGCCCCCCACACTCATCACCTGTTCTCAGAGATGGTTATGTTAGGCCCTGAATATCCCAGGCAAATGCGGTGTGTTGTGGTGAATAACCTCCACTACGGGAATGCTGCTCGTACACATTTGTTCCTCCCTCCCCCATCTATGTGCATAGGTTGTCAGCAGCATCCAAGGCAAGCGTACATGGGCCCCCAGGGTTGTTTTTCCGTTCGCCCCCCTCCTAACTGCTCTGCTCTCACATCCCTCTTGTGTCTCCCTGTCGCCAGCTCCCTTTGTGTGAGAAGCGGTCTCTGCCTAAGCGCAGTGTGCCCGCCTGCTGTGGCCACTGTCCGATATTTGGGCCAGCCGTCCCCCACGCCCACGGAGGTGAGGTGTTTTTCTAGTGATTGGCCATCGTTGGTTTCTGTGGTGTGTGAGTACATAGGGTAGGGCTTGCATCCACCTGCATGAGACCACTGTACCACTGCAAACATAGCCCCATCTGGGGTACATGGTTGTTCTGTGATGTGTGTGAGCATGGCACGGCCCCCCCCCCCCTGCTAAGGCCAACATCATGACGATCCAACCCCAGATGGAATTCACAACCCGAGCAACACAGGACTAGCTGTTGAACTATAAAAAAAGACACAGCACTGTCACAATTGACAACATAAGGCCAGGGGATGATGTCAGCAGCATGGTTCAATGAGACGCGCCTTGAAGGAGATGACCCCAGACCCGCTATAACACCCAACAGGTGGAGGGGAACCTACACCTCTCACACAAACTGTTAACACATTACAGCATCGTCTGAAACTATGGAGTGGGTTCCCGTGAAACTATGGCAGCAACTATGGCGCCAGCAGATATGCCATGGTGTGTCGGTGATTGCACATCCGCAAACGCACCACAATCTGTGGGACTGTGCTACCCCAACCCTCCCCACCCCTCCAAACCACAAGTAGCACATGTTGCCCGAGTGTTCAATCACATGTGCACAAATGCGAGACAACATTGTGGTTGACGGTGGTAGAGTACGGTTGTATTTCTCTAGATTGCGTTTTGTCTATGAGTAGAATCACAGCAGGCACCACGGAAATTGCATGGCGTAAACAGAGATTACCTGTCACATGGGGGTTTTTTTTTTTGGGCCCCCACACAATTGCATTGGCCAGGGTGTGGTCATTACACGTCTACCAGGGCATAAGGGCAGATGTGTAACCCATCTCCCTGACCCGTGTGTTTGCAGCACATCAGAGGAAGTCAACACGGCCATTGGGTGCTGGTTTTTTTGGTTTGGGTATGGTGACATATGTTTCCCCACTGGGATATGTCGTGGACACTCACAGCATGCAGATATTCTTTGTGAGTGAGAGTGTGTCCCATGGTCTCCCCACTGTCAGGTTGCAGGGACACACTACAACATGTGTCACAAATCCCATCAATAATCCCGAAACCAATTCCAGACAGGTGATGTTACTGCCTTAACCCTGGACCCACACCCCTTTACAAACCCTTTGGCCCGCGCCTCACCTCTACTGTCATGGAGTATCTGCCCGTGACTGTGTTAAGCCTTTGCATTCTGGACAGACTCTAAACGCCACAGAGTGCTGCATGTGCGCTACGTCCACTGGTTCCCACTTATCATATACAGGCCTCGAGTTCCCACATTGTCCAGAATGTGGGCATACACATGTGAACACTGCATATACAGAGTATGGTCCCCCATGGGGAATATGCACTACGGCAACTGGCCTGTCACACTTCCAAACACGGTGCGGGGCTGCTCAATGAAGGTTGTAACCATGGTTGGTGCTGTGCAAGCCCGTGTGTGCACCCTGCCCAACTGCCAGATGGGGGTGGAGATGGAACTTGCGTTGTGGAAATGCACATGGGAGCATATATCTGGGAAAATCACGGAGGGACAACCACAGCGGTGTGCAGGGCTCTGGAACACACCAGCCAGATCCCCTTGGAACAAGTCCATTGTTTTTGTGAAGACAGGTATAGGAGTATGTAGCGGGGCCCGGTTTTGCAGCACAACATGCCGGTGGAACAACACAACCTGAACATAATCCCTTTCCCCTGAACACACCCATAATGATAAGCTGTACCCAGCACACCACATCTGTGTTTTGACTGGTCCTGTCTACAATACAAGTGACTACAGCACAGTCCGGTCCACGGTGCGGAGAGAGGAAGAGGAGGAGGAGCGGAGGAGGCGGTGGAGGTGTTGGGAGTCATCTGACATGGGAGGGGCAATGAAAATTGCTGCGGCTGCAGAGTAGTGCTGCTGCAGGGGGATGAGTCCCTTGTCCCACAGTAAGTGGGCACACTGAGGCCGATACCAACACAGCCTCCCGGACACCCAGGGCGGTTGTGGGACTTACTGAAAAAGAGTGAGTCGGGATGATCATGACGCCACTCTGCACCACAAATAACAGCAGAAATGGGCGGGGATTCACCCCGGATGGACTGGAACTGAGGTGGTCTGTGAGAATGCGTGAGCTGCGGGCCCCTGCCAGCCTCGAGTCACATCGTGACAGTGAATTTTGGCGTTCAAAAATGTTCATGCAGATCCCCTTATGTTATTTGTACATACACTAACAGGTGTGCACACTCTACCAGGACTGTAAAATGTGTTGTGACTACACAACCACACACTCTGTGTGCACAATACCGAACAGTGTGAGACACATCATCTTACAGTAATTTAGCCACACACTGTAGTGCAAGGCTACCAAAGGGTATGCCACACATGCCCATTAACCTACATCTCGCGTCACATCATTGTTTGATTTGGCCAGACACACCTATGGACCGTTCTGTCTCTGCTCCTACAGTGAGTACCAGCAGCAGGCACGTACCACATGCACTACAGGTCCCAGGGAAAACGTGGACATCAATAGGTTGAACCACCTTTAGCACCACACTTTTTATCCAGAAACTATGAGCCTATGGCCCGACACAGGCCGTGGGCGTGTCCTTCTGCAGGGGCAGGCTTATTAGCAAAACCACACCTTCCAACCGTGTATTGAGAATGACCTATTCAACCACCGGGGATGCACCGGGGCCCTTCACCTCTCAATGCAGTCCAAACACTCTTCTGCTATCCGATTATAAATTTAACCAGTCTTGCTTCCGTGCAAGGGGAGGCCCTTCTGTAACACATTTCCACTTTCACATTGTTACAACAAGGCTTCCCCTTGCGTGGATGCACGGCTGGTTAATTATATTTGGATGGCAGAATGCGTTGATCTACATTGAGATGTGAGGGGCTCCGGTTGCATCCCTTTGTTTGCTCAGGTCCTGTCCAACACACTGTGGACGTGTGTTTAACACTGCTAAACCTGCCCCTGCAGAGGAAAAAGGAATACGGCCTGTTTCGGGCCATAGGCCTCTACTGTCTGTATAATACGTGTTTTGTGATAAAGGTGGTTTGTCCTATTGCATGACACGTTTTCGTAATGGTCTATAACATGTTATCAACTATTATGTCGACATCTTTTTCCTGGGTTGTGTTTCCCACTGTGGAACCTTGCATCATGTCCCATACGTCGAGTTTTATGTTCCTTGGCGCATACCTTTGAACCTCTACACATTACATTTCATCTTCCTTTTGGATACCCCATCTTCCAATAATAGTCTAGATCCCGTTGCAATTTAACACAATCCGCTTGGATTCTGCCAACCTTAAAAAGTGTTTTTCCCATGTGCAAATTGGATTGCCTCACTTGTAGGTCCCGTTTGCAGGTAAGTTATGAATATGTCCATAGTAGCAACCGACCCAACACTGGATCCCTGCCTCACTCCATTTATGACCTCTCTCCATTGGGTAAATTGGCCACCTAGCCCTACCCTCTCTGCCTTCTGCTTCCACCCCTGCTAGCCATGCAACCATTCAGGGCTACCTTCCCCGCCCCCCCCCCCCCCCCTTGTGTGACTTCTGAAATCATCCCGATGGCCTGCCACCAGCAGTTTGCATGCCTAGCCTACACCTGTCTAGGCAAATGTGCAGCTTTTACCCCTGTGATGCAACATCCGGTCCTCACCCTACGCATTGTGAGCCCTGCACATGCCTCATAGGGTCTACATGCACTGTTTTCTCTGACCCACTTGAGTCTCACCCCTGGGGGGATGTGACACCCCTTATGCTGACATACGCATGGTGCAGTTGTGGACGGCCCATGTCCTGGGTATGAATCTGCTGCTCACACCCCATCCCTCATAGATCATGAGCCCTGCACCTATCACCTGCCCATGCCGGTGTGTATCCCCTAACTCTGCATCCCACATGTTCTGTTTGTTAGCATTTGAACTCTCCTACAAAATGTGTATCCCGAGGTGTCATTGCAATCACCTGTGCACCCTCCAGCCACACACTCAATGGTACATATTGTTGCTCTGTGTCCCCAGGGAATATTTGTACATGTGCTGGACAGTGTTTGTTCCTGCTGACGCATGGTGTATCCCCTGTTTCCTGTCCACACATCATTTACCTTGTGCATCTTCCTGTGTGTTGCCTAACATACACCTTTGCTGTCTGTCCCCATTCCGTTACAATATGCACCTGACCACTACAGTTCGTAACATGCAGGGGTAAAGCATGTGTGACATGTCCCACCCTGTTGTGTATTACTGTCATCCCTGGCAGTGGTAGCTCTCACACGGCCCTTTTCTCCCCGACACATGGCATTCGTCAGGAACTCATAGCTCTGCGGCAATCCTCTGAAACGTCGCATCCAGGAGATGGTCCATCTGCGCCAGAGCATATGTTGACGGACCATACCAGAGGATGTGTGGTGTCCATTGTAGGGCATCGATGCTGCGCTGGTTGAGGGATGGCACCACCGCACACCCACCGACACCACCACCACCACCACCGCCAGCCAACACCACCTCCGCCTACGTCCACCGGAGGATCGGTAGGCGCCATGGGAACGGGGACCTCCAGTGCCAGGTGCCATACCTGTGAGGCGATCAGCGTCGCAAATAGAGCAGACCAAACATGGGTATCCCAGCATACATTAAAGAGTTACACTCCAATTGTGTGTCCCTTTATTGCTCAGGTAGGTTGTGTTCACATTGACTGCTCTGCCCATGTACAGATGATCTGAGACCATTCCCGTTGTTGCAGGGATTTTCACACTGTCAGGTATTAATGCACACATGCCATTAGCTGGCCTTCCAGACATGCACATGCCTTTGGTCACTGACCCTTGTGCTACAACTCCGAAAGAAAAAACAGGTGTACACATGTGCCCACTTGCATATGTCTGCATGCCGCCAGGTGTTACAGCACCAATTTCCTGCACAGTCACCATTTATATCCCCATAAGCCGTTCACAATGGTGGCATACGTGTGCCCATTTGGGTTTGTCCTTGGCAATGCTGACAGTCCTGTCCCGCACCTACAATGTCATACATGTGTCTGCGACACACATGTTGTGCCATGGCTATTTACATTGCTGCTGGCCACACCCACTGCTGTCCCACCAGACCCGATCCCTGTGACATGACTGCTGTCGCGGGAACATATGCATGGCAACATCCTCCTGGGCCTACACCTGTCCCATGGCCATGCCCACTCAGATATTCCACAGCTCTCATGTGTTTGCTGTTACGTTTATGGTGTCCATGCCAATGTTTGAGCCCCAGGAAGTTGGATAGACAGATCCCATCCTTGCATACATGGTGTGCTTGTGAGGCAATCACAAGGCCATTGAATGCAAAGTAACAAACTAAAACCATTTATTTCAACAACCTATGTAAACGGGCAACATGCCCAACATCAATTTCCAAAAGGGGGGGGGAACACTGCGCAAACACAGGGCACATGGGGGCGTCACAGGTGCCATTGCTGGGTGCCTGTGACGCTGTTTGGCAGGTGGCCATCGGGATGCCAGCTTCAACATATCGGTGTCCACCTGCCGAACAGCCCCGGTCATGCACTGCAGGGCATGGAACACCACATGACTGTCACGCCGTGTGTCCTCCAGGGCCACTAAGACCTCGTGCATACACCTGCCCGCACACAGACACACATTGCCTGTTGTGCTGTGTTCTGGCATGTGCATGAGCCTTGACAGTTGGCCCTGGATTGCACAGGAATGCGCTGCCCTAGCCCATGCTGTGCCCCCCCATGCAAAGTTCTGACTGGTGCCCCCATGGGCCCTGTGGTGGGCTGGGTTTCCCACCCACCCCCCCCTCCTCTCCCTGCAGATACTCCCTCCACCCTCCCAGGCCAGACAGAGGCCCCCCTCCCCCACCCTGTCAGCACCCCTTCCCCCTGTGGCCCTCTCTGCACCCCCCAATGTCCATCCTCCATCCCCTTCGTTTGTAGGGTGGGTGACATCCTCATCCTCCTCCGCAATGTCGTCTGACAACACCACCACACATCCGTCCCCTCCTCCTCGGATCCCTGCTGGTCGGCTGCAGGTTTCCTCCAAGGGCTCATCCTCCCCTTGCGTGTGGGGGCTGCGGAAGCTGTAGAGGTGTGTGGGCCTCGTCACTGGCATCCCCACCTGTGAGGGTGACAGACATCAGGGCACATCCATGTGTGGCACATAACATATGTACAGATAAGGCAGGCCAGAGGCAGTTGGTCAATGGCACACTTTAACCTGTGGCATAGCCCTCCAATACTCACCATCATGGTGGTGCTCTCCCTCTCTGCTGAGCTGTTCCAAATACCGCATGTGGCTGTCGTAGTTCATGAGCCTTCTTCCTCAGTTCCCACCTGTGGACATGCAAATGTTGTCTTCTGTCAGCACCTGCCACCTGTCACTGTGTCTGTCACGCAGACGCTATGTCCTGGGTGGGCCACATCTTGCTGCTCCCACCTCCTGCTACCTGTGGCATATCCATCATGGTACACACACCAGCAGTCAGTCCCCACATATGTGGAATAGGTTTGCACATAGGTGTCACTGCAGTATCAACAGAGCCTAGCTGGCATCCACATGCATTGACAGATAGGGCAGCAATCAGCAGCATTACTGTGTGGCTGCAGTCTGCCCACACCCATCTCACCACCACCCCACAACACAACAGTGGGATGGTGGGGGACAGTGAGAGACAGTGTGTGTGAGGGAGATGTGGGCGTGACACACTGAGGGTGAGGGTGGGCGACAGAACACCCAGGGGACATGGTGTTGCTTGCGGGACATATCCCTGCTGCTTATTGACAGCAGCTGTCCAAGGTGTGTGTGTGATGCCCCCAGATGCAGGTGATGCAACGTCACCATTGCTCCCCTCGACACCATTGTGTATGCACCCCATAGTGGGTGTCCCCTGTGGGGCAGCACACCTACAAGGTAGGCATCTGTGTTCTCCCCTATGTGTTGCTTCAGGTGCGTGTGATATGTGATTCACAGCCTTAGCACACATGGCATCATTGGGCCTGACGTTGATGTCATTGGCCGTGCTGGGCCCTGCAGCCCACATGTGGCGCCTCGTAGGATGCCCTACACACAGACAAAATGGCAGGGGGCACGGGAGGCTCTTGCCCCCATGCTGGTGCATATCTCTGCAGAGGTGGGTTATTGCAGTGCCCATTCACATTTGCACACTGCAAGGGGAGCAAGGCTGCAGCTGATGGGTTGTTGTCAGTCTGCAACCTTGTCCTGATCATGTGAACATGAGCATGGGTGATGCTGTGGGGGGACTCACATGATATCCATGAGACAGCACAGGCATGCACCCGGTGGTGGGAGGGGGATCGACTGAACCTCTGTCGTGAGTTGTGACCAGTTGGACTGCACGTCTAGGTGTGCTTAGACACATGTCCCCCTGGCACGCCCATATGCAGCTCACCCAGCCATGCACCCTGTGCATACTGTGTGTGTTGTGTCCCAGGGTGTGTGTGTGATGTGTGTTGAGATGGCTCACCGTGCTAGCAGATACAATGCCGTACAGGCTGTTTGGTGGCTGGCCCAGATGTTTGTGCCATCCTTGTGATGTGGGTATATAGTGAGGCCTGTGGGGATATGGGTAGGCGTTGCCCTGTTGTGTCATATGTATATCCCTCAGTATAGTCCTGCCCAGTGGTGCACACACAGATGTGTCTGTGCTCCTGTAGTCTGATGCGCATGTAGGGGCTGTGTAACACACACCAGCTGTGGAGGCGCCCCCACCTGTGCCCCTGCATAGCTCGGTTACCCATGTTCCATAGGCTGATGGGGTCACATTCAGGGACATGTCCCTCCGTGTTGCGAGGGGTGGGGTTGTGGGGTCGGACTGTCCACCTACTATGGGTGCAGTCCAGCCTCATGATTTCTCACATCCCACATACATGCAGGGACATGGACGCATGAGATGTTCATATGTTTGTGTGGCTGTGGGGGGGGGGATTACATCACAGGGTATTTAAGGCCTGTGGATGCTGTCGATGCTGGACCAGCACGGCTGCCTGTCTCCAGATGTGGTGATGTGTGATGTGACAGTTCAGTCAGCTTGCAGTGTTGGTTGTCCTGATGGGCATATGACAGATAGCATCCCTTGTGGTGCACAGTGCGTAGTCCTTGCGTGCATCCGCTTGCAGTGTAGTCTGTAATGGCCAGTGGGGCTGTCAGCATCCACCTTGTGATCTCTGCTGGCACCTTTCCCTGCCAGTGGCAAGTTCAGTGGGTGTCTCACACCACCGTGTGCAGCCTGCCATGTAGGTTGTGTTGCCGCACATGTGACCATGACACAATGGCGGGTTCAGACACTCAGCCTATGCACCCCACTTGTACCCTGTTAGCATCAGCTCTCGCAATGAGCATACCTGTCAGGCGACATCATCCACCCCCATGCAGTGGGAGGTGCACATCTCGATGTTGTAGATATTTGAACACTCCATCACCTCATCCCCAGAGGACAGGGGTATTTGACACCCTCCTGGGTCAGACTGCATGGCACACACGGCAACGGCGGCATCAGTGTTCCAACGCCACTCCAGAGTGTGTACAACCTGTCATCCGTGAGATTGTGTCACAGCATGTGCCGCACATGGTGCTCAGGCCTACATTTGGACACAGGCAACGTCCACAGCAAGATCATCTAGGCATGTGATGTTGGAGGTGTCTTCATCCCATCAGGAGGGTGTCGTGTCATATGATGTCCCAGGCAGGGTGCAACACCTTGGCTGTGGATATTGGGTTTCAGACTCATGTGTAGGCTTTACCTCAGTGTGGCACTGTGTGGAGCCTGGCCACAGGTAATGGAAGCCTGTGGGGTCTGTGGGGCGCACGTGTTCCATCTTGGGTGCACGACCCCCTTGCAATTCCATATGCGTAGGATCACATTCGCACCTCACAGGGTTGTACGTATATTGCGTGTGGGTTGTTGCTGGGGTCTGATTATGGTGCAGAGTCCATGATCAGTTCTGAGTCCACAGCTACACATCTGTGGGGCCATATGCCCCTGCTGTGCCCCTGAGCTTTGTGGGTGGCAATCACAGATGCGTGTGGTGTAGGGTGGGTCAGGTGCCCTGTGGGGCCAGACATAGTTGAAGGACAGTGTGTTTGGACAGCATACTGTGTGTTGTGACAAATGCTATGGCTGTGTAGTTTTGACGTACAGCTACACCATTGCACGACACTAGGCTCAGAGCATGTGCTGACCCATACCTTGCTGTGGTCATGACTGCCATTGGGGCTGATGATACACATGTGGGCAGAGGCATTCATGTGCATGCTGGTGCATCCTGTGTATGGTTTGTGCCCCTTGTGACCATGCCACAGTATGTTGGTGTGGATGTAATCCACAGGACACATTGTGCTCCACAGCATGGCTACCACCACACACAGGTTGGGGGGGGCAGGGGCTCCATGGCTGCCGGGTTCAGCCCAGCCCCTGGATGCATCAAGGCCATCATGGTGACATGCATGGTATCCTTGCCATTCAGCACATGCATCTGACAGTGACCACAGTGATTGGCACTCTTGTGTCCTGTCCTCTGGCACATGGTGTCGTCTATGTTTTGGTGTGTTTGTGCCTATGCATTCATAGTGGTGGGTCGTAGCATCACGCCCATGGTATTGTGTTTGGTTGATGTCAAACAGCTACTTGATGGGGGTTCACATACAACAGTTTCTTACTGGTAGTGTGACCCAGGCCACACTGGCTCTGACACGGTGTTGCACCACATCACAGAGAGGGGTTAGCTTCAACAGCTGAACTGGGGGCAGCATTGTGGGGTGCATCTGGAGGACCACAGGAACTGTGATCATACGCTTCTCTACTGAGGTGGGGAGCAATGCATGCTGGACACAGGGCATCAGGGATGGCAACCCTGTGTCACATGATGCTGTTCCCAGTGCCACATTTGCACTGGGGGTGGTGTGCTTGACACTATTGCATATACGTGTCTCCCTGACGCACGTGACCCATTCCCTGTGGCATTGACACATGGCAGTGCCATGCACAGTTAGGGTGATGATGGTTCTGTGGCCCTGCCCCATGGTACTGGGGATACATGTGGGTCATCCACACATGTCACATACCATGGCAATGATAATCCAGCACACATGGGTAATGGAGTGTGACATTGTGGGTTCTATCCACCTTGGAAGGGATAGGTCCATTACACTGTATGTCTACCAGCCATGGTCGACAGTGTGACCACTACAAGATGTGGGTCCTACTGCTAATATGAGCCTATTCCGGGTGACACAGAGCCCACTTTGAATGGACTCCCTGACCCTGGAGGGGTGATTCCACTACATTAGGCCACACAGCCATATCTCCAGGGGGACAAGGAGCCCACTTTGAATGGGCTCCCTGGCCCTGGAGGTAGGGGATGTTAACACTACATGTACACAGCATATCTCCAGGGTGACACAGGCCCACTTTGAATGGGCTCCCTGGATCCTGGAGGTAGGGGATGCTTACACATTAGTACACACAGCCATATCTCCAGGGTGACACGAGCCCACTTTGAATGGCTCCCTGACCCCTGGGGGTAGGGGGATGTTCCACCTACATGGCCACACAGCCATATCACCAGGGGGACAAGAGCCCACTTTGAATGGGGTGGACCTGGAGGTAGGGGATGACATACATTAGTACACGCCATATCTCCAGGGTGACACAGAGCCCTTTGAATGGACTCGGACCCTGGGGGTAGGGGGATGCTTAACACTACATTAGTACACACAGCCATATCACAGGTGACACAGAGCCACTTTGAATGGCTCCTGACCCTGGGGGTAGGGGGATGCTAACACTACATTAGTACACACAGCCATATCTCCAGGGTGCACAGAGCCCCACTTTGAATGGGCTCCCTGACCCTGGGGTAGGGGGTGATGCACTACATTAGGCCACACAGCCATATTCAGGGTGACACAGAGCCCACTTTGAATGGGCTCCCTGGACCCCTGGGGGTAGGGATGTTACACACATTGGCCACACAGCCATATCTCCAGGGGGACAAGGAGCCCACTTTGAATGGCCCTGGACTGGAGGTAGGGGGATGCTTAACACTACATTAGTACACACAGCCATATCTCCAGGGTGACAGAGCCCACTTGAATGGGCTCCCTGGACTCCTGGAGGTAGGGGGATCTTAACACTACATTAGTGCACACAGCCATATCTCCAGGGTGACACAGGGCCCACTTTGAATGGACTCCTGGACCCTGGGGGTAGGGGGATGCTTAACACTACATTAGTACACACAGCCATATCTCCATGACACAGAGCCCACTTTGAATGTGCTCCCAGGACCCCTGGAGGTAGGGGGATGCTTAACACTACATTAGTACACACAGCCATATCTCCAGGGTGACACAGAGCCCACTTTGAATGGGCTCCCTGGACCCCTGGAGGTAGGGGGATGCTTAACAGTACATTAGTCCACACAGCCATATCTCCAGGGTGACAAGAGCCCACTTTGAATGGGCTCCCTGGACCCTGGAGGTAGGGGGATGCTTAACACTACATTAGTACACACAGCCATATCTCCAGGGTGACAAGGAGCCCACTTGAATGGACTCCCTGGACGGAGGTAGGGGGATGCTTAACACTACATTAGTCACAGCCATATCTCCAGGGGGACACAGAGCCCACTTTGAATGGGCTCCCTGGACTGGAGGTAGGGGATGCTTAACACTACATTAGGCCACACAGCCATATCTCCAGGGTGACACAGAGCCCACTTTGAATGGACTCCCTGGACCCCTGGAGGTAGGGGGATGCTTAACACTACATTAGGCACACAGCCATATCTCCAGGGGGACAAGGAGCCCTTGAATGGGCTCCTGGACCCTGGAGGTAGGGGATGCTTAACACTACATTAGTACACACAGCCATATCTCCAGGGGACACAGAGCCCACTTTGAATGGGCTCCCTGGACCCCTGGAGGTAGGGGGATGCTTAACACTACATTAGTACACACAGCCATATCTCCAGGGTGACAGAGCCCACTTTGAATGGACTCCCTGGACCCCTGGAGGTAGGGGGATGCTTAACACTACATTAGTACACACAGCCATATCTCCAGGGTGACACAGAGCCCACTTTGAAGGGACTCCCTGGACCCCTGGAGGTAGGGGGATGCTTAACACTACATTAGTACACACAGCCATATCTCCAGGGTGACACAGAGCCCACTTTGAATGGACTCCCTGGACCCCTGGAGGTAGGGGGATGCTTAACACTACATTAGTACACACAGCCATATCTCCAGGGTGACACAGAGCCCACTTTGAATGGACTCCCTGGACCCCTGGAGGTAGGGGGATGCTTAACACTACATTAGGCCACACAGCCATATCTCCAGGGTGACACAGAGCCCACTTTGAATGGGCTCCCTGGACACCTGGAGGTAGGGGGATGCTTAACACTACATTAGTACACACAGCCATATCTCCAGGGTGACACAGAGCCCACTTTGAATGGACTCCCTGGACCCCTGGAGGTAGGGGGATGCTTAACACTACATTAGTACACACAGCCATATCTCCAGGGTGACAAGGATCCCACTTTGAATGGACTCCCTGGACCCCTGGAGGTAGGGGGATGCTTAACACTACATTAGTACACACAGCCATATCTCCAGGGTGACACAGAGCCCACTTTGAATGGACTCCCTGGACCCCTGGAGGTAGGGGGATGCTTAACACGACAGTAGGTGCCCACACAGCCATATCTCCAGGGTGACACAGAGCCCACTTTGAATGGACTCCATGGACCCCTGGAGGTAGGGGGATGCTTGACACTACATTAGGCCCCACAGCCATATCTCCAGGGTGCCACAGAGCCCACTTTGAAAGGGCTCCCTGGACGCCTGGAGGTAGGGGGATGCTTTACACTACATTAGGCCACCACAGCCATATCTCCAGGGTGACAAGGAGCCCACTTTGATGGACTGCCCTGGACCCCTGGAGGTAGGGGGATGATTCCAACTACCTTAAGCCACACAGCCATATCTCCCTGGGGACAAGGAGGCCCACTTTGAATGGGCTCCCTGGACTCCCTGGAGGTATGGGGATGCTTAACACTACATAGTACACACAGCCATATCTCCAGGGTGACACAGAGCCCACTTTGAATGGACCTCCCTGGACCCCTGGAGGTAGGGGATGCTTAAACAAACTACATTAGGCCACACAGCCCACTATCTCCAGGGGGACACAGAGCCCACTTTGAATGGGCTCCCTGGGACTCCTGGAGGTGGAGGGGATGCTTAACACTACAATTTAGGTCCACACAGCCATATCTCCATGGGGGACACAGAGCCCACTTTGAATGGACTCCCTGGACGTCCTGGAGTATGGGATGCTTACACTACATTAGTAACACACAGCCCAATAGTCTCCAGGGGGACCAGAGCCCACTTTGAATGGACTCCCTTGGACCCCTGGAGGTAGGGGGATGCTTAACACTACATTGTAAGTTCAACACAGAGCCCATATCCTTCCAGGGGTGACGAGCCACCTTTTGAATGGGTTGGACTCCCTGGACCCCTGGAGGTATGGGGTGGGATGCTTAACACTACATTAGGCCACACATCCATAATCTCCAGGGGGACAAGGAGCGCTCACCTTTGAATGTACTCCCTGGACCCCTGGAGGTAGGGGGATGGCTTAACACTACATTAGTACACACAGCCATATCCTCCAGGGTGACACAGAGCCCCACTTTGAATGGAAACTCCCTGGACCCCTGGAGTAGGGGGATTGCTTAACAGCTACAATTAGTGCCCAACACAGCCATATCTCCAGGGGGACCAGGAGCCCACCTTTGAATGGTCTCCCTGGACTTCTGGAGGTAGGGGGATGCTTAACACTACATTAGGCCACACAGGCCATAATCTCCATGGTGACACAGAGCCCACTTTGAATGGACTCCCTGGAACCCCTGGAGGTATGGGATGCTTCCAACACTAAAAAAAAAAAAAAAAAAAAAAAAAACCTTAGTAACACACAGCCATATCTCCGCAGGGTGACACAGAGCCCCACTTTGAATGGACCCTCCCCCTGGGACCCCTGGAGGTATGGGGTATGCTTAACACTACATTAGTACACACAGCCATATCTCCAGGGGGACACAGAGGCCCACTTTGAATGGGCTCCCTGGACCCCTGGGTAGGGGGATGCTTGTAACCACTACATTAGTCACAGCCATATCTCCAGGGTGAACACAGAGCCCCCCTTTGAATGGGACTCCCTGGACCCCTGGAGGTAGGGGGATGCCTTAACACTACATTAGTAGGCCACACAGCGCATATCTCGCAGGGGGACAAGGAGCCCACTTTGATGGACTTCCCTGGACCCCTGGAGGTAGGGGGATGCTTAACAACTACGATTAGTGCACACAGCCATATCTCCAGGGTGACACAGAGCCCACTTTGAATGGGCCCCTGTACCCTCTGGAGGTAGGGGGATGCGTTAACACTACATTAGTACACACAGCCATATCTCCAGGGTGACACAGAGCCCACTTTGAATGGATCCCTGGACCCCTGGAGGTAGGGGGATGCCTAACCACTACATTTAGGCCATACAACCACAGCCATATCTTCCAGGGCTGACACACGTGCCCACTTTTGAACTGGACTCCCTGGACCCCTGGAGGTAGGGGGATGCTTAACACTACATTAGTCCACACAGCCATATCTCGCAGGGGACAGGAGCCCACTTTGAATGGGCTCCCTGTGACCCCCTGGCGGTAGGGGGATGCTTAACACTACATTTAACACACAGCCCCATATCTCCAGGGTGACACAGAGCCCCACTTTGAATGGACTCCCCTGGACCCCTGGAGGTAGGGGGATGCTACACTACATTAGTAACACACAGCCATATCTCCCAGGGGGACACAGAGCCCACTTTGTAATTGGCTCCCTGGACCCCTGGAGGTATGGGATGCTTCCAACACTACATTATGTACACACAGCCATAATCTTCCAGGGGACAAGGAGCCCACTTTGAATTGGCTCCCTGGACCCCTGGAGGTTAGGGTGATGCCTTAACACTACATTAGTACACACAGCCAATATCTCCAGGGTGACACAATGAGCCCACTTTGAATGGAACTCCCTGGCCCCCTGGAGTAGGGGGATGTCTTAACACCTACATTAGTTACACACGAGCCATATCCTTCGCAGGGTGGACACAGAGCCCACTTTGAATGGACTCCCTGGACTTCCTGGAGGTAGGGGGATGCTTAACACTACATTAGGCCACACAGCCATATCTCCAGGTGACACAGAGCCCACTTTGAATGGACTCCCTGGACCTCCTGGAGGTAGGGGATGCTTAACACTACATTAGGCCACACAGCCATATCTTCCAGGGTGACACAGAGCCCACTTTGAATGGGCTCCCTGGACCCCTGGAGGTAGGGGGATGCTTAACACTACATTAGGCCACACAGCCATATCTCCAGGGTGACACAGAGCCCACTTTGAACGGGCTCCCTGGACCCCTGGAGCCCCCCCCGTAGGGGATGCTTAACACTACATTAGTACACACAGCCATATCTCCAGGGGGACAAGGAGCCCACTTTGAATGGGCTCCCTGGACCCCTGGAGGTAGGGGGATGCTTAACACTACATTAGGCCACACAGCCATATCTCCAGGGTGACACCGAGCCCACTTTGAATGGTCTCCCTGGACCCCTGGAGGTAGGGGGATGCTTAACACTACATTAGTACCCCCAACAACACAGCCATATCTCCAGGGGGACACAGAGCCCACTTTGAATGGACTCCCTGGACCCCTGGAGGTAGGGGATGCTTAACACTACATTAGTGCCACACAGCCATATCTCCAGGGTGACACAGGAGCCCACTTTGAATGGGCTCCCTGGACCCCTGGAGGTAGGGGGATGCTTAACACTACATTAGGCAACACAGCCATATCTCCAGGGGGACACAGAGCCCACTTTGAATGGACTCCCTGGACCCCTGGAGGTAGGGGGATGCATAACACTACATTAGTACACACAGCCTATCTCCAGGGTGACACAGAGCCCACTTTGAATGGACTCCCTGGACCCCTGGAGGTAGGGGGATGCTAACACTACATTAGTACACAGCCATATCTCCAGGGTGACAAGGAGCCCACTTTGAATGGACTCCCTGGACCCCTGGAGGTAGGGGATGCTTAACACTACATTAGGCCACACAGCCATATCACCAGGGGGACAAGGAGCCCACTTTGAATGGTCTCCCTGGACCCCTGGGGTAGGGGGATGCTTAACACTACATTAGGCCACACACCATATCCCCAGGTTGACTGGATCCCACTTTGTGGGT
This sequence comes from Ichthyophis bannanicus, assembly GCA_033557465.1. Classification (NCBI taxonomy): domain Eukaryota; kingdom Metazoa; phylum Chordata; class Amphibia; order Gymnophiona; family Ichthyophiidae; genus Ichthyophis; species Ichthyophis bannanicus. The sequence goes on along the minus strand of CM066039.1, from coordinate 162,567,528 downwards.
CTCTCTGGACCCATGGGATAGGGGGGTTATATTTTAGAATAGTTTAACCTTTCACCCCAGGGCACATGTGTGGCTGAGGGCCCATGTGCTCAACGTTGCACAACCCATGGTGGTCGCCCCTATGTGTTACCCTGCAGTATGCAGATACCGCCATCACCACAAGATGTTTCCTGTGGCTATTTAGCCAGATGCATGGCCTAGCTGTGTTGCTGTGTGCATGTGCGACATCAACACCACCAGCTGTCATAAGGCCAGGGGGGCATCATGTCCTCTGTGGACACATCCGTCACCACCTGGCTAAATGGCCAACCACCCAGATGTGATACACAGTGCATATGGAATGTGTTTCACCTGCTACACTTGACCTCTCTAGACTAATAACACACAACAGCATGGACATCTGTCATCAACCCTGTCTGTGTATATGTTTGTTGTGCCGTGTGTCCATTCACTTACGTCACGTTGGTGGTCTGCCTGACGATTGAATCGCCTGGTCAGCCTCTCCCATGCCCTCTGGACCTTTGCCATGTTTTTGCTCCTGGAGGGCCCTGGGAAAGCCTCTTCTGTTTCCTGGCAATCAGGGTGGACAGGTGGCACAGCTCTCGTTGGCTGAACGCCGGTTTCCTTAATCGGGACGCCATTTTGTTTCAGGGTGTGTACACGCGCGACCCGCTAACGACGCAACTTCCGCATTTGCGCGTAGCGGTTCGCGCTGGTGCACGGCGCATGGCTGCGCGAATAATCGAGGCGCGCACAGTGCGATCGGTATTGCTGTGTGGCAAGATGTTGCGGTTATACCGGTACTCAGTATTCATAATAATAGTTTATAATTTTAATCACAATATGTGTCATGTGCTCAGCAGACTCACATAACTACTACGTTACTCTCCTGTCCATTTTAATATTCGAGTAATATTATGTATTACACCTGTTCACAAAATAGGGTCCTGAACCTATGGCAACATATCGCCTGATTTCTGGGCCATTGTCAGATGAGGTGTGCTATGTGAGTAAAATAGCAGGTAGTGCACTGACACTGATAGCAATGGGTGAAGCCAGAACATCAGCACCAGGTGTCAATCAGACTGTTGATATGGGGATATGTATGTTGGTGGACCATGTTCTGTGGTGTATCAGCTTGTACAGACACCAATGCTGTATTGTTTGCTGTAGGGGTCTTTATGAGATTCATATATGAGCATTGCACACATACATTATGTTGCGTGTTGGACATTATGAGGTGATGTGGTCAGCATGTCAGCACACTGCACAATAACCTTTGGTATGTGTGCCGGCATACAGTCCTGGTGGCTGTGATCTTACACAATGTTTGCTACATGGACTGCTTAACCAGGCGTCATGGGTTACATCCTCCAGTTGGGCTCTAGTGTGCCAGTCTCAGTAAGCTCACATTATCATACTTTGTTACACCATTGGCCATGGTGCTTTCCATGTACATCTATGCTTTTGCCAGCATATATTTTCTGACATTGCAACATTATTACCTGCCACAGACCCCTTTCAGGATTACAGAGGTGATGCTAGTGGCAAGACCCTCACACTGCTGCCTACATCATTGTGCCGGTACACCATTCTCAAAAATGGATCACCGCACCCCTGGTAACCACAGCACACAGTCCTGCAGGAATTGGCCCTCTTTAGCCAGCCAGGCATCGTGTTCTTATCAATCTAGTTGTGGCCCACACGCTGACTTGTCTGCATGTGCGAGCCAGGGGTTCCGTGATCTACATACACAGTGGGGTGTTATGGTGAGTGCAGCCATTGACAGGTCTCCTGAGTGTGAACTAGTGGTGGATGTTCGGAGATCCTCACAGTGCTTTCAGCCAAATCAGGTGCTCCCCACGCCACCATATAGTGGTGGACCTGCTTACTCTGCACTGTCCATGGTGTTGGGGTTGCCATTAAAATAGGGAGGGGGGGGGGGGGAGGGGATAGTAATACATGATATTACACACATTCCATGCAGTGACAAGCACCCCATTGAACCTTGGAAATGATTGTTTAAATGTTTACAATGGCCTTGTTACTATGTATGTTGAATTTCCTGACAATGTAACCAGCACTGCTGCTGACTGGTGGATTATCATGGGACAACAATGTGAGGATCAAAAAACATTGCTTGTACAAACACACCTCGGATGTGAACCCACCAACCTTTCGATTCCGAGGTATTGCAGGCACCAGTGGACTACAGCTTCCTGTGGCTGTGATGCGAGGTAGAGATATGGCTGCCTGGCAATGTATGACCCTCTGACAGACTTTGGTGCTGCAGTAAACAGGGTGGTGTCCAATCCACTCACACCCATGATGCACTGGCATATGCACAGCAGCGGTCTCATGATGGCCGGACGTGATGGGTTTACAACCCCACAGCCCCCGCACCTAGGCCTCGTGTTGGGCACTAAAAAACCTTCAGTTTTGCAGCTACAGAGTGGGTGCACACCATCACAGTGTGTGTGGTGTGTGCTCACCCTGAGGGTTATGTGAGACACACCGCACCTATCCTGTCTGAGCTGGCTTATACATCATGACAGCTTGTCTGCCGATGTCTGATAGGTTGGCACAATCAGACACACCTACACTCCACCTTGCAGCATCTGTGCCTCCCATAGCCTTCTGGGCGTGCAATGCTCCTCAAAGGAGTGCATATCCTGTTGTGGGTGCCCTGCTTGTCATGATATATGTGCAGGTGTGTGTGTGGGAAATGGAGATTTCCATACACATAGGCATAGTGTGTCTGACCACCAAACCTTCTGTGTGGAACATAGTTTTCCCCAAATTATTATATTTGCATGCTATATACCATCTAGGGTGCTAGCAGCTGCCAGCAACATCAGACCGCAGTCCAGCTGTGTTAAGGACAACTCGCAGGTCACTCTGTTCAATCTGGGACAAATCCATAATTCAGGATCAGGCAGACGAACCGTGGGGCTAGGGACCCCCTACTCACCCATCACCATCTGACATTCTCCAGCAAAAGGCACCGTGTGTGCCCAGCTCATGACCCTGCAAGGTGTTTTCTGCCAGACACAGTCAAAACTGCAGACCGGCCACCTGGCCAGTCCAAAGTGCAATGCTCTCAGGTAAACTCTGTGTCATTCTTAACTGGGATGTGAGCACACCCACCACGCCGTTTGATTCAGTATGATTGGGCACCAATATACCCAAACCCCAGTACACATCACATGGGGTGAACTACTCTGTGTGTGACCTAGCCAGCCCATGGTCACTGAATCATTCAAGGTGAGCGTGACCTCCACACAGAGCAATGCTATGGACAACATGTCCTGTGGAGGTGATGGCAAGGCACAACCTGGTCCTGGCATGCCCATTTGCCCTGTGTCGCTGCATCCTTCCTCCCGCCGCCCTGTCTGTTCTGTACCCACAGGTACTTTGCTCCTCATTATGCACATTGTCAGGCCAATACTGCCAACAGTGCTATCATTTAGGGCTGTGGGGGTTGTTCACCGCCAACACACACTGGATAGACCGACACACACTCCCCACACCTAGGACAGCATGGAGCTGATGCAATATTATTTGGGAGCCCTGACCAACGCAACACGATGGGCTAGGTGCAGGCATGGCCCAGTGGGTGGTACCTTTAGAGATCTTTCCCAGGGTGCTAGTCCCCTGCCGTCAGCACATGACCTGACACGGCTTGCACATACATCAGAGACTTTTGTATGTTACATATGTATGAATGTGGTTGTGCTTAGCATAGGCGTTTCTATCATTCACTGCTTCATCACAGGCTTTCAAGATGTGTGTGACATCGCCACATCTGTATTGTGTGATTGATCATGTATGCACATGCTAGTTTTTAGAGGGGCACACTAGGCCCAACATCCTGCCACTGGTGGGCATTTGTCTTAACATAGTGGGGCCTGCAGGTGGATGTTTTTTCTGCCTCTGTTGGCCAGTGTTCTTTTGCATTGTTTACAACTCCAGTCAATGTTGTGCATAACACAGGTTGGTTGTTCATGTTGTCCGTGATTATTATGGCTCTGATACAGCTGCATCCCATGGTGGTGTTTACGTGACTTGACAGCACACCCATATTTTGTTGGATACATCAGCAGAGCTGGGTGGATTTGTGACCCTCCATGGCTGCATTTTGGATACTCTGCTCTGGGTGATGCCCTTGTTTCATGGTGTGTGGTTGCCTGGTATGTAAAATAAAAGGCAAGATTACCTATCCTATGCCTGTGTCATCAGCCTTAATTGATTGTGCTCAGTATCCCTGTTTATTTCTAATGCACAATATGTGTTCAGTATTGGGAATAGCCCCAGCTGTCTTTGAGCCTGTGACCTTCTGGTTTGGCATACACGGTCTGAGTGCACTGCACCACGGTGTAGCCACATATTGGCTGAGTTCCCTGGGACATTCATGAATGTCCTTCCAACAGGGCCTGTTTCCTGTTGCAGTGTACAGTGCCATCCTGCACATTGCTAGCCAACTGCCATGCTGTGTCTATGAAACACTGGCCCCACCACCACTTGTACCCTCCCGACACCATGCTGACCAGTACCTATCTTTTAAAACATTTGAACATATGATAGTTGTGGCCACGCCATACCTGCACTTGGGCGACTCGGCTGTCACTTATGCCCATTGTAATGGGGCGGGAGGGGGGGTAAATTTCATGGGGTGTTGAGACACGCTTATGGTCTCTGCACTGACGGGGTGTCCTCACTATCTGTGTTTGATGCTGGTTAAAATATGTTTTCAGGATTGGCTAGCCACAGCTGAGCTTTGAACCTTTGACCTTCTGGTTTTGCATAGACTGTCCTGAGTGCACTGCACCACTTGTGTAGACGCAGATTGGCTTGGGTTGCCCCTGGGACCTTCATGACTGTCCATCCAACCGGGCGCTGTCTGTTGCAGTGGCCATTGTGCATTCCTGCCCATGGCTAGCCAACTGTATGCTGTGGCAAGCACGCACTGGCCCCACCACCACTAGTACCCGTCCGACACCGTGCTGACATGGCCCTAGCTGTTGAAAACATGTGAAACTTATGGAGTGGTGCCATTCCAGGACTGCATTTGTGCAAATCAGCTGTCAGATATGACCATTGGAAATGGGGTATGTTAAGAGTACTAAATGGGGTAGGATGTACAGGGGGGGGAATTGGTGTGTACGGGGTTGTGTGGCAATTATCCCTGTGGTGTGTAAATGGGGGATGGGGTGGGGTCATTATGGGGTTTGGGGACACGCTTATGTTCTCTGTAATAAAGGGGTGTCCTCACTATCTGTGTCTGATGGAGGATAAAATATGTGGACTGGGTTGACAGGGGCACCAGCTGAGCTTTGCACCTGTGACCTTCTGCTCTTGCATACACTGTCTGTGTGCACTGCACCACCATGTTGCCACGGATTGGTTGTATTCCCTGGGAGGTCCATGACTGTACATCCATCAGGGCCTGTCTGTTGCAGTGGACGGGACCAGCCTGCACATGGCTTGACCACTGTCTTCTGTGGCTAGCAGGCACTTCCCCCTCCACCATCTGTATTGTTTTCGCCACCATGCTGGCATGTCCTTATCTTGGCAAAGGCATATGGCAAGATTGAGTTGAGATACTCCAGGGCTGCATTTGGGTGAATCGGCTGTGGGTGATGCCCATTGTTCTGGTGTGTGTGCGGTGCAGAGTAAAATATAGGTGTTTGCTACATGCTTATGTTCTCTGTAATAAAGGGGTGTCTTTACTATCTCTGCTTGGTGGTGGGTAAAATATTCTGACTGGGCTGGCATGAGCCCCAGATGGGATTTGAACCTGTGTCCCTCTGGGCTTTGCATTCATGGCTCTGTCCACTGCACCACACTGTTGCCACAGAGATTGTGCAGT
>CM066039.1:162517929-162561159 GCA_033557465.1 Ichthyophis bannanicus | reverse complement strand
GGTGATACTGGTGCTTGAGCTTATAGCCGGTGCCCGTCTCTCTGTCTCTGTATCTCTTCCTCCCTACTGTAGCAGAGGCTGAAAGCTACTGAAAACTGCCTTCTTGAAACTTTCCCTCAAGCTGTTTCCGAAGAATAATCTATCTATTCTTATTCTTCTTTCCTAATGTGTGCTGCTCTTCCTAAACACAGTGCAGCTGTCTTGAATCAGGAGGGCCCTGCCAACCCTTGATGATGAGTTGGGCTTAGGGATTACCTCATAGCTCATCTTGATTGCCCACCACACATTTTCTCACTTACAGCCCCTCTCATGGCTGCTGGCGAAACCTTGGTGCATTCTGGCCGACTGGTAGTCTTTTATGTGAAAACTCTGTTTTTCCCCTCTTGCTTCTACCAGAACTCGACAGGTTGCCTTGTTCAGAGTCACATCACTCTTTTCTATAGCTCCGAACCTGAGCTTATGGAGATAAGCTTCATTATCACATTACCCCCCTGCTAAGTTATTACAGACTGGTTTTTAAACTGGTTTGAAACTGCTTCTCTAAAGACCGTAATAACAACGAGAGTCTTATCTTCTTGAAGCTCACTTACTACCTGACTGGGTTCAAGGACATTATCTACAGGACTCTCCCTCCAATACTTAAGTACCTTAAAATGGTAGGTCTGCCTACGCCCTCTGGCATTTTCTACCATATAAGACACTGGGCTTACTTGTTTAACAACCTCCCATGACACCCCTTCCACTGTAACCTCAAATTTGGAGGAGTTCCTGCCTACTTGCAACCAAAACCTTTTCAACCAATGCTTAATTCGGCCCGGCTTTTGGGCCTTTCTATCATACCACCCTTTCTGGCGGAACTTTTCTCTTTCGCGAATTGACTGTCCCTGCCAGGTTCCTCTCAGCAACCTGCGACGTCCTTTTCAAAAACGTGGGCTCTCAAGTCACGTAGAAACAGTGGCACCCTACCTGACTTCCCGGTTCAGGATCAATCCATTGTTCCCTCCAAAATATCCAACGAACCCCGCGGGAGCCCCTACCATACAATCAACTCATAAGGAGTTACACCTAGCGGACACTTGAATTCTTCTCCCTGCAGGCCATATAAGGCAAAGGGTAATAACATATCCCATGCTTTTACCTCTCCTGCCTAACCCCCTTCTCAACATTTTGGTTTGAGAGTTTGGTTGAATCTCTCCACCAAACCATTTGATTTGTGCGATGGTAGGCTGAGGTTTTTCAACGTGACGAATGCCACAGGCATCCCAGACCTGCGGCCAAATATTTGGATACAAAATTGGACCCTCGGTCAGTCAAACACCTCTCTTGGGAATCCCCACTTCACAAAACAATTTATCACTAGCTCTAAAGCTAACTAAAGCATATCATTGTTTTTTTGCAAGAAGAAACATTTCTCCAAGTGTGTATGGCCCAGGGAAACCTTGTTGCCTGATCTACCATAACTAGGATGTATTGGAAACCTCGGGGCGTTTTAACTAATGGGCCTACAATATCGCATGGCAATGCGACCAATTGGGTCTGTGTGATTGGCATGGGGATCAATGGCACCACCGGTGGTTGTGCCGCTGTAACTCGCTTACATGTTGGACATGCAGCACAAAACTGGGCAGTTTCTTTGAATATACCTGGCCAGTAAAAACGCACAAGTATTTGATCCAGCGTTCCTTGCATACCTTTATGACCTCCCACTGGATGATCATGTGCTAGCCTAAGTACTAGCCCTTTGAAAGTTGTGGGTACCACCAATTGTTTACGTATGGCAACCATTTCTGGGGTCCTGACTTCTCCTCTATATAATATGTCATTATCTAGTCTGAATCTGGGCAATTCCTCCCTGACCTCCTGAGCATACTTAAAAGCTCGGGAGAGAGCTTGATCAGCTCGCTGCTCTTGTGGAAAGTTAGGAAACTTTGCCACCAACTCAGCTGGCACCCAGGGTAAACTTTGACCAGCTAACATCTCAGCCCTACCCTGTGCTCTGCAAAGTCTCTCACGCCGCTTTTGTGCTTTCAACTTTCTTACTTTACCAGATGATGGGGTTATTAAATCATCATGAGAGGGTAAATCTCCTAATAACTCTGCCTGCTCCCCCTCCTCCTTCTGCTGGCTCTCTAACTTAGCCTGCGAGCGGGTGGATACAAGGCCCCTCTTATTACCCATAGTTTGGCCTTCTGGAAGCTTAACCATCTTTTTAGCTAGGGACTGAGGACTTCCAAAGAAAGGCCCGGGAGCTATTTCCATTATTAAACCTTCTCCCTCCTTCTTTCCTAGCCCTTTCACTAGTTCCTGCTTAAATCTTGGCCAGTCCTTTCCTAGGACCAAATCAAAGGGTAGCCTAGGCACCACTGCTAATAGGACTTCCTCTTGTTCCCCCAGGTACTTAACCTTAAACCTATAGGTGGGATATGATGTTGCAGCACCATGAATGCATCTGATGTGAACTTGGCTTTTCAGGGGTTCTAGGCACAAATCTTTCTTGGGCCTCTATCCTCTTCCAAAGCCTTTTTGACATCATACTCTGGTCTGCCCCAGAGTCTAATAATGCATTTGTGGTAATTCCTTGCACATCAAACCATCAAAAGAAATCCTTCCTTGGGCTGTTTTAAATCCAGACCCATTAAACTAGTGTGTGTCTGGCATCTCTTCTCTAAGTGTCCCCACTTTTCCACACTTGAAACATTTCTTTCTATTCCACTGTGTCATCTGGTTTTGATACAGTACATTCATTTTCAGAAACATTCTTAATTATTCCTTTTTCTGATACAGCACATCTAGCGTCAGCATCCATCTTTAGAGGGCCACCCATTCTATGGCAAGCCTGCGTGGCTTCCAAGAATCTCTCTGCTAGCATGGTTGCCTCTCCAAGATTTTGGCAATTTTGCTGTATAAGAAAAACATTCAAATCTTTAGGTACCCCAAGCATAAATTGTTCCAGCATTATAATATCTAATAACATTTCTACTGTCTTTTGCTCAGGCTCTAAACCATTTTACAGCTAGACTTCTAATTCTCTGACTCAGAGCCCTGGATGTCTCACCCACTTTCAATGTAAACAGCTTCTAAACATTCGCCTATACTCTGAAATAGACAACCCTAGGCGATCTCTAATAGCTGCCTTTACATCCTTATAAATCAAAGCCTGGGCTGCTGGCATTGCTCTGTAAGCTGCCTAGTGCCTCACCAGTTAATGAGGCCTGCCAGCCTTACTGCCCACTGGGTCTCTGGCCATGCTAAAGCCTGTGCCACTCTTTCAAAAGACTCTAGAAAATCATCAACATTATCTTCTGGAGTTAATTTCCCAAAATTAAATGCCCCAATCCCTTGATTGAGTCCCACCAGTGTTCACATGTGGTGTACCAGTACTAACTGCTTGGTCTTGCATCTGTTCCACTTTGGCTCTGCAGCTGAACTAGAGCTTGCACCAATCAAGCACTGGGTTTCTGCTGTTCCATTAAGGCCTTCATAGCAGTGTCCTGGGCCTGCTGTGATAGATCATGCTGCTTGCAAAATTGGGCTGCAATCCAATGAGCCATATCCCTGGGATCCATCTTTACCCCTGCAATTAAAAAAGAAAAAAAAAAAAACCAAACCAAAGAGCAGCACCTTCCACCAGGGGTGGTTTTTTTTTTTCAACTTTTTTTTTTTTTTCAATTACCCCCCTGTGCTTACACACATCCACCACTAGACATGCCCAGGTACATATTACCTTGTCTCATTGATGAATCCAGCTTTGCCACAGGGTCTTTTCCTCTGGGACAGCTTCCTGGAACAACCACTTTTTTCCTCCAAAGTGCAGACGAGGGAAAAAAAAATCTTCTTACAGCTTTAAACTTGACTTTTATTTGTAATCCACAACAAGTAAATCCTCTTGGTGCAAGAGCAATCCGAAAACTACGCCATTTGTCAGACGGCTGCCTAGGGTGAGAACTTACACAATCTTGACGATGCATATATTCATATGATTCTTGCAAAGTATTGTGGGTATTGTAGTTCATGCACTCCCAAACACAGCTGATGACAATAATTTGAGTTGTGAAACCAAGTGGTAAGATCAATAAAATACTTCTTTTATTGATGGGGTTTAATTCACCCAGCACATGTATGCTTGATAGCACTATAAATGAGGTTACTTGCTTGCAGTGTTTAAAATGGATAACAAAAAGTCACAAAGTAAACCAGGAAAAACAACCTTCAGCTTGTCAGGCAATTAGCTAATGTTTTCTTAGCAAGTAATTACCAAATACAAAGGCACAAAGTAAAGAATAAACTTTGCTGGTTAGGTTAACTTCTGCTTATTTTCCACGCCGATCTCAGCAGTGATTCTCCCTTGCTCACACACACAATCAGGTGCAGCCCTAATTACTATCAATGGACCAGCTGAAAGCCTTTAGCTGGCTGGCTGCTACTGTGTGAGCCCAAATCCTGCTTTAAGAGCTGTTTGCAGTGGAAATAAAGAACAAAGTTAGGTTTCTTTGTGATGGCTGATGTGTTTGCTCATAGAAAGCTAGCAATAGCATTTAGATAGAGAACAGTCCATATAAATAGTTTCATCTGCTGTATCTCCCTCTTCATCAACAATCATAGGGTCTATATCATACATTGGCACAGATGAGTCTTTCATTAAGGCACTATCATGAGAATGCTTATTCCCTTGCTGCCATTCTCTATTATAGATAGGGTCTGGATCAGTGTTCATACCTGAGCCTCTCCTGCTATCATTATTCCTCTCTGTATAGCCTGGCCAATATGTAACCCAATTCTGATGTCCAGCCTTCCAATCTTGATCCCTGGACACTGGATCTCCTCTCACATACCTTCTGGCCTTGGTCTGAAAGTCCCTTCCACATGCAGTCTTCTCTCTTCCAGGTAGCCACTGGTGATTCCTATCTCTGCCAATCCATTCCTCTGGCTGAATCCAGTCCAATGGACTCTGCTGGCATTTGGAATACCTCCCAGTAGGGGTACTGCCTTGGAATCTCCCAGACCTTCCAATGGGCTTTCTTCTCTTCCTTCCAGAGAGTTTCCTTCTTTCTCTATCCGCTTGGCTTGGTTTCTGTTTCTCCAGGTGATACTGGTGCTTGAGCTTATAGCCGTTGCCGTCTCTGTCTCTGTATCTCTTCCTCCCTCTGTAGCAGTTGCTGAAACTGTTCTTGAAACTTTCCCTCAAGCTGTTTCCTGAAGAATAATCTCTATTCTTATTCTTCCTAATGTGTGCTGCTCCCTAACACAGTGCAGCTGTCTTGAATCAGGCCCTGCCCTTTGAGATGAGTGCTTAGGGATTACCTCATAGCTCTCTTGATTGCACACACATTTTCTCACTTCAGCCCCTCTCATGGCTGCTGGAAACCTGGTGCATTCTGGGACTGGTAGTCTTTTATGTGAAAACTCTGTTTTCTTGCTTTCTACCAGAACTGACAGGTTGCTTGTTCAGAGTCACATCATCTTTTCTATAGCTCCTACCTGAGCTATGATAAGCTTCCTTATCACATACCCCCCTGCTTAAGTTATTACAGACTGGTTTTACTGGTGAAACTGCTTCTCTACAGTCCGTAATACCTACGAGAGTGTTATCTTCTTGAAGCTCACTTACTTCCTGACTGGGTTCAAGGTCATTATCTACAGGCCTCTCCTTCCAAGACTTAAGTACATTAATATGGTAGGTCTGCCTACGCCCTCTGGCATTTTCTACCAAATAAGACACTGGGCTTACTTGTTTAACAACCTCCCATGTACCCTGCCACTGAACCTCTAATTTTGGAGCAGTTCCTGCTACTTGAACCAAAACCTTTTCACCAATGCTTAATTGGCGGCTTTTGGCCTTTCTATCATACCACCCTTTCTGGCGAACTTGACTGTCCTGCAGGTTCCTCTCAGCAACCTGCGACGTCCTTTTCAAACGTGCTCTCAAGTCACGTAGAAACAGTGGCACCTCCTGACTTCCCGGTTCAGGATCAATCCATTGTTCCCTCAAAATATCCAACAAACCCCGGGGAGCCCTACCATACATCAACTCATAAGGAGTTACACCTAGGGACACTTGAATTCTTTCCCTGCAGGCATATAAGGCAAAGGGTAATAACATATCCCATTCTTTTACCTCTCCTGCTAACCCCCTTTCTCAACATTTGTTTGAGAGTTTGGTTGAATCTCTCCACCAAACCATTTGATTGTGGATGGTAGGCTGAGGTTTTCACGTGACGAATGCCAAAGGCATCCCAGACCTGGGCCAAATATTTGGATACAAAATTGGACCCTCGGTCCAGTCAACACCTCTCTTGGGAATCCCACTTCACAAAACAATTTTTACTAGCTCTAAAGCTATTGTTTTTGCAGAAACATTCCTCAGTGGTATGGCCCAGGGAAACCTTGTTGCCTGATCTACCATAACTAGGATGTATTGGAAACCTCGGGGCGTTTTAACTAATGGGCCTACAATATCCATGGCAATGCGACCAATTGGGTCTGTGATGATTGGCATGGGGATCAATGGCACCACCGGTGGGTGTGCCGCTGTAACTCGCTGACATGTTGGACATGCAGCACAAAACTGGGCAGTTTCTTTGAATATACCTGGCCAGTAAAAACGCACAAGTATTTGATCCAGCGTTCCTTGCATACCTTTATGACCTCCCACTGGATGATCATGTGCTAGCCTAAGTACTAGCCCTTTGAAAGTTGTGGGTACCACCAATTGTTTACGTATGGCACCATTTCTGGGGGTCCCTGACTCTCTCTATATAATATGTCATTATCTAGTCTGAATCTGGGCAATTCCTCCCTGACCTCCTGAGCATACTTAAAAGCTCGGGAGAGAGCTTGATCAGCTCGCTGCTCTTGTGGAAAGTTAGGAAACTTTGCCACCAACTCAGCTGGCACCCAGGGTAAACTTTGACCAGCTAACATCTCAGCCCTACCCTGTGCTCTGCAAAGTCTCTCACCACGCCGCTTTTTGTGCTTTCAACTTTCTTACTTTACCAGATGATGGGGTTATTAAATCATCATGAGAGGGTAAATCTCCTAATAACTCTGCCTGCTCCCCCTCCTCCTTCTGCTGGCTCTCTAACTTAGCCTGCGAGCGGGTGGATACAAGGCCCCTCTTATTACCCATAGTTTGGCCTTCTGGAAGCTTAACCATCTTTTTAGCTAGGGACTGAGGACTTCCAAAGAAAGGCCCGGGAGCTATTTCCATTATTAAACCTTCTCCCTCCTTCTTTCCTAGCCCTTTCACTAGTTCCTGCTTAAATCTTGGCCAGTCCTTTCCTAGGACCAAATCAAAGGGTAGCCTAGGCACCACTGCTAATAGGACTTCCTCTTGTTCCCCCAGGTACTTAACCTTAAACCTATAGGTGGGATATGATGTTGCAGCACCATGAATGCATCTGATGTGAACTTGGCTTTCAGGGGTTCTAGGCACAAATCTTTCTTGGGCCTCTATCCTCTTCCAAAGCCTTTTTGACATCATACTCTGGTCTGCCCCAGAGTCTAATAATGCATTTGTGGTAATTCCTTGCACATCAACCATCAAAAGAAATCCTTCCTTGGGCTGTTTTAAATCCAGACCCATTAAACTAGTGTGTGTCTGGCATCTCTTCTCTAAGTGTCCCACTTTTCCACACTTGAAACATTTCTTTCTATTCCACTGTGTCATCTGGTTTGATACAGTACATTCATTTTCAGAAACATTCTTAATTATTCCTTTTTCTGATACAGCACATCTAGCGTCAGCATCCATCTTTAGAGGGCCACCCATTCTATGGCAAGCCTGCGTGGCTTCCAAGAATCTCTCTGCTAGCATGGTTGCCTCTCCAAGATTTTGGCAATTTTGCTGTATAAGAAAAACATTCAAATCTTTAGGTACCCCAAGCATAAATTGTTCCAGCATTATAATATCTAATAACATTTCTACTGTCTTTTGCTCAGGCTCTAACCATTTTACAGCTAGACTTCTAATTCTCTGACTCAGAGCCCTGGATGTCTCACCCACTTTCAATGTAACAGCTCTAAACATTCGCCTATACTCTGAAATAGACAACCCTAGGCGATCTCTAATAGCTGCCTTTACATCCTTATAAATCAAAGCCTGGGCTGCTGGCATTGCTCTGTAAGCTGCTAGTGCCTCACCAGTTAATGAGGCTGCCAGCCTTACTGCCCACTGGGTCTCTGGCCATGCTAAAGCCTGTGCCACTCTTTCAAAAGACTCTAGAAAATCATCAACATTATCTTCTGGAGTTAATTTCCCAAAATTAAATGCCCCAATCCCTTGATTGAGTCCCACAGTGTTCACATGTGGTGTACCAGTACTAACTGCTGGTCTTGCATCTGTTCCACTTTGGCTCTGCAGCTGAACTAGAGCTTGCACCAGATCAAGCACTGGTTTCTGCTGTTCCATTAAGGCCTTCATAGCAGTGTCCTGGGCCTGCTGTGATAGCTCCTGCTGCTTGCAAAATTGGGCTGCCATCCACTGAGCCATCTCCCTCAGATCCATCTTGACCCCTGCAAGAAAAGAAAAAAAAACAAAACCAAAGAGCAGCACCTTCCAACCAGGTGTGGTTTTTTTTTTCAACTTTTTTTTTTTTCAATTACCCCCTGTGCTTACACACATCCACCACTAGACATGCCCAGGTACATATTACCTTGTCTCAGTGATGAATCCAGCTTTGCACAGGGTCTTTTCCTCTGGGACAGCTTCCTGGAACAACCACTTTTCCTCCAAAGTGCAGACGAGGGAAAAAAATCTTCTTACAGCTTTAAACTTGACTTTTATTTGTAATCCACAACAAGTAAATCCTCTTGGTGCAAGAGCAATCCGAAAAAACTACGCCATTTGTCAGACGGCTGCCTAGGGTGAGAACTTACACAATCTTGACGATGCATATATTCATATGATTCTTGCAAAGTATTGTGGGTATTGTAGTTCATGCACTCCCAAACACAGCTGATGACAATAATTTGAGTTGTGAAACCAAGTGGTAAGATCAATAAAATACTTCTTTTATTGATGGGGTTTAATTCACCCAGCACATGTATGCTTGATAGCACTATAAATGAGGTTACTTGCTTGCAGTGTTTAAAATGGATAACAAAAAGTCACAAAGTAAACCAGAAAACAACCTTCAGCTTGTCAGGCAATTAGCTAATGTTTTCTTAGCAAGTAATTACCAAATACAAAGGCACAAAGTAAAGAATAAACTTTGCTGGTTAGGTTAACTTCTGCTTATTTTCCACGCCGATCTCAGCAGTGATTCTCCCTTGCTCACACACACAATCAGGTGCAGCCCTAATTACTATCAATGGACCAGCTGAAAGCCTTTAGCTGGCTGGCTGCTACTGTGTGAGCCCAAATCCTGCTTTAAGAGCTGTTTGCAGTGGAAATAAAGAACAAAGTTAGGTTTCTTTGTGATGGCTGATGTGTTTGCTCATAGAAAGCTAGCAATAGCATTTAGATAGAGAACAGTCCATATAAATAGTTTCATCTGCTGTATCTCCCTCTTCATCAACAATCATAGGGTCTATATCATACATTGGCACAGATGAGTCTTTCATTAAGGCACTATCATGAGAATGCTTATTCCCTTGCTGCCATTCTCTATTATAGATAGGGTCTGGATCAGTGTTCATACCTGAGCCTCTCCTGCTATCATTATTCCTCTCTGTATAGCCTGGCCAATATGTAACCCAATTCTGATGTCCAGCCTTCCAATCTTGATCCCTGGACACTGGATCTCCTCTCACATACCTTCTGGCCTTGGTCTGAAAGTCCCTTCCACATGCAGTCTTCTCTCTTCCAGGTAGCCACTGGTGATTCCTATCTCTGCCAATCCATTCCTCTGGCTGAATCCAGTCCAATGGACTCTGCTGGCATTTGGAATACCTCCCAGTAGGGGTACTGCCTTGGAATCTCCCAGACCTTCCAATGGGCTTTCTTCTCTTCCTTCCAGAGAGTTTCCTTCTTTCTCTATCCGCTTGGCTTGGTTTCTGTTTCTCCAGGTGATACTGGTGCTTGAGCTTATAGCCGTTGCCGTCTCTGTCTCTGTATCTCTTCCTCCCTCTGTAGCAGTTGCTGAAACTGTTCTTGAAACTTTCCCTCAAGCTGTTTCCTGAAGAATAATCTCTATTCTTATTCTTTCCTAATGTGTGCTGCTCCCTAACACAGTGCAGCTGTCTTGAATCAGGCCCTGCCCTTTGAGATGAGTGCTTAGGGATTACCTCATAGCTCTCTTGATTGCACACACATTTTCTCACTTCAGCCCCTCTCATGGCTGCTGGAAACCTGGTGCATTCTGGGACTGGTAGTCTTTTATGTGAAAACTCTGTTTTCTTGCTTCTACCAGAACTGACAGGTTGCTTGTTCAGAGTCACATCATCTTTTCTATAGCTCCTACCTGAGCTATGATAAGCTTCCTTATCACATACCCCCCTGCTTAAGTTATTACAGACTGGTTTTACTGGTGAAACTGCTTCTCTACAGTCCGTAATACCTACGAGAGTGTTATCTTCTTGAAGCTCACTTACTTCCTGACTGGGTTCAAGGTCATTATCTACAGGCCTCTCCTTCCAAGACTTAAGTACATTAATATGGTAGGTCTGCCTACGCCCTCTGGCATTTTCTACCATATAAGACACTGGGCTTACTTGTTTAACAACCTCCCATGACCCCTTCCACTGTACCTCAAATTTTGGAGCAGTTCCTGCTACTTGAACCAAAACCTTTTCACCAATGCTTAATTGGCGGCTTTTGGCCTTTCTATCATACCACCCTTTCTGGCGAACTTGACTGTCCTGCAGGTTCCTCTCAGCAACCTGCGACGTCCTTTTCAAACGTGCTCTCAAGTCACGTAGAAACAGTGGCACCTCCTGACTTCCCGGTTCAGGATCAATCCATTGTTCCCTCAAAATATCCAACAAACCCCGGGGAGCCCTACCATACATCAACTCATAAGGAGTTACACCTAGGGACACTTGAATTCTTTCCCTGCAGGCATATAAGGCAAAGGGTAATAACATATCCCATTCTTTTACCTCTCCTGCTAACCCCCTTCTCAACATTTGTTTGAGAGTTTGGTTGAATCTCTCCACCAAACCATTTGATTGTGGATGGTAGGCTGAGGTTTTCACGTGACGAATGCCAAAGGCATCCCAGACCTGGGCCAAATATTTGGATACAAAATTGGACCCTCGGTCAGTCAACACCTCTCTTGGGAATCCCACTTCACAAAACAATTTTACTAGCTCTAAAGCTATTGTTTTTGCAGAAACATTCCTCAGTGGTATGGCCCAGGGAAACCTTGTTGCCTGATCTACCATAACTAGGATGTATTGGAAACCTCGGGGCGTTTTAACTAATGGGCCTACAATATCCATGGCAATGCGACCAATTGGGTCTGTGATGATTGGCATGGGGATCAATGGCACCACCGGTGGGTGTGCCGCTGTAACTCGCTGACATGTTGGACATGCAGCACAAAACTGGGCAGTTTCTTTGAATATACCTGGCCAGTAAAAACGCACAAGTATTTGATCCAGCGTTCCTTGCATACCTTTATGACCTCCCACTGGATGATCATGTGCTAGCCTAAGTACTAGCCCTTTGAAAGTTGTGGGTACCACCAATTGTTTACGTATGGCACCATTTCTGGGGTCCTGACTCTCTCTATATAATATGTCATTATCTAGTCTGAATCTGGGCAATTCCTCCCTGACCTCCTGAGCATACTTAAAAGCTCGGGAGAGAGCTTGATCAGCTCGCTGCTCTTGTGGAAAGTTAGGAAACTTTGCCACCAACTCAGCTGGCACCCAGGGTAAACTTTGACCAGCTAACATCTCAGCCCTACCCTGTGCTCTGCAAAGTCTCTCACGCCGCTTTTGTGCTTTCAACTTTCTTACTTTACCAGATGATGGGGTTATTAAATCATCATGAGAGGGTAAATCTCCTAATAACTCTGCCTGCTCCCCCTCCTCCTTCTGCTGGCTCTCTAACTTAGCCTGCGAGCGGGTGGATACAAGGCCCCTCTTATTACCCATAGTTTGGCCTTCTGGAAGCTTAACCATCTTTTTAGCTAGGGACTGAGGACTTCCAAAGAAAGGCCCGGGAGCTATTTCCATTATTAAACCTTCTCCCTCCTTCTTTCCTAGCCCTTTCACTAGTTCCTGCTTAAATCTTGGCCAGTCCTTTCCTAGGACCAAATCAAAGGGTAGCCTAGGCACCACTGCTAATAGGACTTCCTCTTGTTCCCCCAGGTACTTAACCTTAAACCTATAGGTGGGATATGATGTTGCCAGCACCATGAATGCATCTGATGTGAACTTGGCTTTCAGGGGTTCTAGGCACAAATCTTTCTTGGGCCTCTATCCTCTTCCAAAGCCTTTTTGACATCATACTCTGGTCTGCCCCAGAGTCTAATAATGCATTTGTGGTAATTCCTTGCACATCAACCATCAAAAGAAATCCTTCCTTGGGCTGTTTTAAATCCAGACCCATTAAACTAGTGTGTGTCTGGCATCTCTTCTCTAAGTGTCCCACTTTTCCACACTTGAAACATTTCTTTCTATTCCACTGTGTCATCTGGTTTGATACAGTACATTCATTTTCAGAAACATTCTTAATTATTCCTTTTTCTGATACAGCACATCTAGCGTCAGCATCCATCTTTAGAGGGCCACCCATTCTATGGCAAGCCTGCGTGGCTTCCAAGAATCTCTCTGCTAGCATGGTTGCCTCTCCAAGATTTTGGCAATTTTGCTGTATAAGAAAAACATTCAAATCTTTAGGTACCCCAAGCATAAATTGTTCCAGCATTATAATATCTAATAACATTTCTACTGTCTTTTGCTCAGGCTCTAACCATTTTACAGCTAGACTTCTAATTCTCTGACTCAGAGCCCTGGATGTCTCACCCACTTTCAATGTAACAGCTCTAAACATTCGCCTATACTCTGAAATAGACAACCCTAGGCGATCTCTAATAGCTGCCTTTACATCCTTATAAATCAAAGCCTGGGCTGCTGGCATTGCTCTGTAAGCTGCTAGTGCCTCACCAGTTAATGAGGCTGCCAGCCTTACTGCCCACTGGGTCTCTGGCCATGCTAAAGCCTGTGCCACTCTTTCAAAAGACTCTAGAAAATCATCAACATTATCTTCTGGAGTTAATTTCCCAAAATTAAATGCCCCAATCCCTTGATTGAGTCCCACAGTGTTCACATGTGGTGTACCAGTACTAACTGCTGGTCTTGCATCTGTTCCACTTTGGCTCTGCAGCTGAACTAGAGCTTGCACCAGATCAAGCACTGGTTTCTGCTGTTCCATTAAGGCCTTCATAGCAGTGTCCTGGGCCTGCTGTGATAGCTCCTGCTGCTTGCAAAATTGGGCTGCCATCCACTGAGCCATCTCCCTCAGATCCATCTTGACCCCTGCAAGAAAAGAAAAAAAAACAAAACCAAAGAGCAGCACCTTCCAACCAGGTGTGGTTTTTTTTTTCAACTTTTTTTTTTTTTTCAATTACCCCCTGTGCTTACACACATCCACCACTAGACATGCCCAGGTACATATTACCTTGTCTCAGTGATGAATCCAGCTTTGCACAGGGTCTTTTCCTCTGGGACAGCTTCCTGGAACAACCACTTTTCCTCCAAAGTGCAGACGAGGGAAAAAAATCTTCTTACAGCTTTAAACTTGACTTTTATTTGTAATCCACAACAAGTAAATCCTCTTGGTGCAAGAGCAATCCGAAAAACTACGCCATTTGTCAGACGGCTGCCTAGGGTGAGAACTTACACAATCTTGACGATGCATATATTCATATGATTCTTGCAAAGTATTGTGGGTATTGTAGTTCATGCACTCCCAAACACAGCTGATGACAATAATTTGAGTTGTGAAACCAAGTGGTAAGATCAATAAAATACTTCTTTTATTGATGGGGTTTAATTCACCCAGCACATGTATGCTTGATAGCACTATAAATGAGGTTACTTGCTTGCAGT
Source organism: Ichthyophis bannanicus (assembly GCA_033557465.1). NCBI lineage: Eukaryota > Metazoa > Chordata > Amphibia > Gymnophiona > Ichthyophiidae > Ichthyophis > Ichthyophis bannanicus. The sequence continues at coordinate 162,547,161 of CM066039.1, read as the reverse complement.
GTTTAAAATGGATAACAAAAAGTCACAAAGTAAACCAGAAAACAACCTTCAGCTTGTCAGGCAATTAGCTAATGTTTTCTTAGCAAGTAATTACCAAATACAAAGGCACAAAGTAAAGAATAAACTTTGCTGGTTAGGTTAACTTCTGCTTATTTTCCACGCCGATCTCAGCAGTGATTCTCCCTTGCTCACACACACAATCAGGTGCAGCCCTAATTACTATCAATGGACCAGCTGAAAGCCTTTAGCTGGCTGGCTGCTACTGTGTGAGCCCAAATCCTGCTTTAAGAGCTGTTTGCAGTGGAAATAAAGAACAAAGTTAGGTTTCTTTGTGATGGCTGATGTGTTTGCTCATAGAAAGCTAGCAATAGCATTTAGATAGAGAACAGTCCATATAAATAGTTTCATCTGCTGTATCTCCCTCTTCATCAACAATCATAGGGTCTATATCATACATTGGCACAGATGAGTCTTTCATTAAGGCACTATCATGAGAATGCTTATTCCCTTGCTGCCATTCTCTATTATAGATAGGGTCTGGATCAGTGTTCATACCTGAGCCTCTCCTGCTATCATTATTCCTCTCTGTATAGCCTGGCCAATATGTAACCCAATTCTGATGTCCAGCCTTCCAATCTTGATCCCTGGACACTGGATCTCCTCTCACATACCTTCTGGCCTTGGTCTGAAAGTCCCTTCCACATGCAGTCTTCTCTCTTCCAGGTAGCCACTGGTGATTCCTATCTCTGCCAATCCATTCCTCTGGCTGAATCCAGTCCAATGGACTCTGCTGGCATTTGGAATACCTCCCAGTAGGGGTACTGCCTTGGAATCTCCCAGACCTTCCAATGGGCTTTCTTCTCTTCCTTCCAGAGAGTTTCCTTCTTTCTCTATCCGCTTGGCTTGGTTTCTGTTTCTCCAGGTGATACTGGTGCTTGAGCTTATAGCCGTTGCCGTCTCTGTCTCTGTATCTCTTCCTCCCTCTGTAGCAGTTGCTGAAACTGTTCTTGAAACTTTCCCTCAAGCTGTTTCCTGAAGAATAATCTCTATTCTTATTCTTTCCTAATGTGTGCTGCTCCCTAACACAGTGCAGCTGTCTTGAATCAGGCCCTGCCCTTTGAGATGAGTGCTTAGGGATTACCTCATAGCTCTCTTGATTGCACACACATTTTCTCACTTCAGCCCCTCTCATGGCTGCTGGAAACCTGGTGCATTCTGGGACTGGTAGTCTTTTATGTGAAAACTCTGTTTTCTTGCTTCTACCAGAACTGACAGGTTGCTTGTTCAGAGTCACATCATCTTTTCTATAGCTCCTACCTGAGCTATGATAAGCTTCCTTATCACACCTCCTTACTTCTCTGTTCCGTCTTTGTGATTACAGCCCACCCAGCCCACCTTTCCCCTTCATGCCTCCTTATTAACAATTCTGTCCATCTTTTATGACTCCCCTTTGTACCCTTGAATTATTTCATACACCCTCTCTGCCTCTCTCCCCTTTCTCTTTCCTGCATACAGTCATACCCCACTCGCCTTGCCCTGAATAGGCCTCTGTTTATTTCAAATCTGCTGTTATTATCATTATTCCTTATTACAACAATTCAATATCTGACTCAAATTCATACTACCTCTAGGAAATAAACTTTCACCCTCTTAGGGGTTTGTTAAGCATAGTTCTGATATTTCTTCTTTCTTTCTGCTCCACTCGCTGCCACACTCTCCTTTGATCTGGTTTCTGCCTTGATCCATTCTGCTCCGCCGCTGGGACCCGCTGGATTCCTGCCTCTTTCATTGCATTCACTATCTCCTCCGTTGTCCCTACTCTGCGGGTGGTATGATTCACTGCCACTTTTACCTGATGTTTTTTTCCCACAGCCTTGCTGTATACGCCCTCCAGTTCCTTCGCCTTTGTAGAGTAGCAGCAGCCAGATTTGCATAAATGGCTATTTCATTAGAAATCTTTGCCAAGTGAACTTTCCCAGGGACCTCATTTTGGCTGCTATTCTTTCCTTTATAATATAATCATGCACACATATTATAATGTCTCTTGGTTGTTCTTTTCGCGCCAGCCCTGGGAATCTGTGTGCTCTATCCAATTTTATCTCCTGCTCTGTAGTGTCCTCTGCAGCTACTACTGCTGCACAGATCTGTTCGCTGTTTTCATACAGTCTCTGTAGCTTTCAGTCTCCGGTATCCCTTTTATTCTTAAATTATTGCGATGAGTTCTGTTTTCCAGATCTTCTAGTTTTAAAGCTAGGGTTTCCTTCACTGCCTCCCATTCTTGAACTGTAGTTTGTAATGTGTCCACTCTCTTTTCGATTTCCTCTATGCATCCCTCTGCTTCAGTAACTCAAGATCCCACCTCATTTACATCCATACGCAGCTGTGAGAACATCTCCTCCACCTCTCCTTTAAATCCTGCTATTTCAGCTCTTAGTTCTGTAAACCATGATCTTAGTTCTTCTTTAGAGATAGGCAGCACTGCTCCTGTTTTGCTATGCTCCTCTGCACGCAGTGGTGTTTTCGGCCACATTCTCCACCACCATTTTCTCCTTCTCCAGGGATTCATTACAAGTGCTGACAAATGCATACTCCCTCAAATCAGCCGCTTTCTTGCATGTTGAGGCCATTCTCGTATCTACCGAGCTTTCCAGCTCTTGCTCTGTAAGCAGAGGGTCCTAACCTCACCGTGAAGCGATTTAAAACGTATTTTTCTTCTCGCTATTGGCAGCGCTGCAGCCCTAGCTGTCCATGCCTGGCAGATGATGTCACCGGAACCCTTTGGTTTCTTTTTTTTTTTTAAATACTTTATTTAAATCCACCAACAAAGATAAATACAAAAAAAAACAGCCAACAAAGTCTCCACGAAGGGGTGTACTCTTATCCCCTCCGGAAGACAACAGAAGGAATACAACAGGTGGGTTATATCATATTATACCCTCCCCCCCCACCCACCCACCCATCATCCCCCCCATCCCTCCCTCCCCCCACCCTCCGCACACTCTGGCCCCAGCAGATTAGGAAACTAAATCCATGATAGGCAGCAACAGCCAGTCCCCCCCCCCCACTCCCCCCTTGGGCAGCTCACATTCAGCTCCCCACCTGAAGAATTTCATTACGACTACGAAACCCCTAATTGCTGAATATAGGGTTCCCATATTGACATAAACACTGTCCAATGCTTGACACTGCCCCGTGCAAGCCAACGCTCCGTCAGCATCAGCTGGTGAAAACTATTCCTCCACTCACTAAAGGTTGGCGCCTGTTGTTCTCTCCACAACCGGAGAATCGTCCCTTTACCAACCAGACAGGCCTTCCGCAAGAGTAAACGTTCCCCTGCCTTCACGGGCCAGGGAGGCGCCATCTGATCCAAGACCACGAAGGGACCAGTCCATCTAAACCGTCGGTGCAACAACTGACTAAGAAAATTGCATATCCTAGTCCAATAAGGGCGTACCCCACGACATCCCCACCACATGTGCAACAAAGTCGCCAGGGGCTCTGAGCAGCGGGGGCAACTGCCATCCGTTCCCAACCGACTATGAAGGGCCCGCCACAGCGAGAAGTGGGCTCTAGTCACACATTTAAATTGAATCTCCCTCCAACGGGCCCCCTGCGCCACACGAACATTCTGTTTCAGGGCCTTGCCAACCGACCCCGGAGCCACTTCCCCACCCAATTCAGCAGCCCAGGCCGTCTCAACTCCCCGATAGTCGAGAATTGCCCTATAACGATCCAACCGAGTCTTCAATTGGGAAATCGAAGGTGGGCTATCCTCCCCTAAACCAAAAAATTCCAAGATCTGGGCCGATCGGTCGATTTGCAGTGCCTCCCGCGGTAAAGAGGCCACATAGTGATAAACCTGCATATATGCAAAACAATGTTTTGTAGGCAAATTGTACTCCTGACTCAAGGTCAGAAATGATTTGCATCGTCCCGAGGGGTCTACTAGATGTCCTAAATTCCGTATGCCTCGTGCCCACCAGTCCCGAAACGTCACCGTCTCGGAGCCAGGAAGGAATTTGACATTCCCCTGCAGGGGTACCCAACTGGAAGCACTCCACGATGCATTCCAGTACTTATTGAGCTGTTGCCAGGTACGCCTAGCTGAATCCACTAATGCACTCCGCCGGACCGCATCCAGGAGATCGCTGTGCCTCCCATGCAAAACCCCCAGCAAAGTCAACGGTGCCACCAAACACTCCTCCACAACCCTAGGCGTATAGTGTTCCGTCTCTCCTAATCAATCTCCTAGATGCCTCGCCTGACATGCCAAGGCATACATCTTCAAATCGGGCAGTCCCATGCCCCCTTCCCGCCATTTCCTCAATAACTGACCCCACGGAATCCACGCTCTCTTCCCCTCCCAAAGAAACATCTTAAGAGAGGCTTCTACCCTTCGCAAGTCCCGACATAAAAACCAGACAGGCAAGGTCTGCAACCAGTACAAAATGCGTGGTAATATAACCATCTGTACCGCCGCTATTCTCCCAGACAGAGACAACGGAATGGACTCCCAGGCCTTAAGCTGTACCACCAGACGCCGCAGAATATGATCCAAATTGCGTCTATAGAGCGCTTGCGGTTGTCTAGGCAACACTATACCCAAATAAACAAAGTCCTCTTCCGCCCACCGAAGGGGGAAGGATCCCCTCCAGGAACTACGAAGGTGCTCCAAAGTATCCAACGCTTCTGATTTGCCCTTATTAATGCGAAGCCCTGCAATTGCCCCAAAGCGCCCAAATTCCTCCAACAGAGTCTGCAGGGAGTTGACCAGGGAAGTCAGATGGACTAATAGATCGTCCACGAATGCCGAAATTATAAACTCCTGCGAGCCCATCACCACACCCTTTATTGCTCCCGAGGTCACAACAGTGCGAATCAGAGGGTCCAGCGAAAGAACGAATAACAGTGGAGAAAGGGGGCAGCCTTGACGCGTACCCCGCTCCAAAGCAAAGCCCTCCGATAGCACTCCGTACACAAAATCCCCGCCGTCGGTGCCACATATAAACTCTGCACCATTTTGCAGAAGGCAGCTCCTATACCATACTGCGGCAAAAACCCCCATAGATATTGCCAATTCACCCTGTCGAAGGCCTTTTCCGCATCAAAGCTGACAAGTAATGAGGGGATCTGTCAAGCGTGTATCCATTCCAAGGAGGCCAGAATTTTCCGAAGGTTACGAACGGCATATCGCCCTTTAACAAAACCCACTTGTGCATCGTGGACTAAGTGTCCCAACACTTCCGCCAACCGGAAGGCCAACACTTCCGCGAGGATTTTTAGATCAAAATTAAGAAGGGAAATCGGCCGATAAGAGGCTGCTAGCATCGGATCTTCACCCGGTTTGGGGATCAAAGTAATATGAGCATGGTTCCGCCCCCAACGAAAGGCTCCCCGCTCTGCCCTTGCACTAAAAACCTCCCGCAGCAATGGACTCACACAATCACCAAGGATCTTGTAAAATTCTGCACCCAGCCCATCCGGTCCTGGAGCCTTACAGCAACTGACTGAGGAGATAACAAGTTGTATCTCTTGGGAAGTAATGGGCTGATCTAACATCCCCCTCTGCGCCTCAGTGAGTCGCGGCAGATCCAGATCTCGCAAATAGTCAGGCAGGGTCGTAGCGGATCCAGGTTCTGCCTTATACAACGATTGAAAAAAACTACGAAAAACCCTTACAATGTCCACATTCTCCTTATGCATGTTCCCCCTGTCATCTCGGAGGGCCGCCACAAAGGATGAACCCTGCCTACCCCTCAAACAGCGAGCCAACAGTTTTCCGGGCTTATCGCCGTAGCAATGCAACCTATACCTATAATAAAGAACCGACTTCTTAGCTTTCTGGTGCAAAAGCTCATTAAGATCTACCTGGGTTTCCCATAACCTTTTCTTATTCGCAACCGACGGCTGGTGGGCACACCTATGCCGGAGTTTAGTAACCTGTTGTTCGAGCACAATAATGCGCTCCGCAAGTACCCGACATTTCCGGGCTGCGAATCCTATAATATCCCCCCGAAGGACCACCTTCGCCGTTTCCCATACCAGTTCAGGGTCATCCTCATGAACCTGGTGATCACTTGCGAACTCCTTCCATCTTTGACGTAGAAAATGATGAAACTGCACGTCATAATACAACCCCAAAGGAAACCGCCAAAGACGCGTTCGAGTAACATTGCCACCCCACTTCAATTCAAGGCAGACCATCGCATGGTACGATACCTCCAAGGGACCAATCTGGGCCTCCTCTGTGAGGGCAAACAAATCCCCCGATACAAACAAATAATCTATGCGTGCACTGGTGCCATGTGCCCTGGATTGATGGGTAAAGTCTTTCTCGGAAGGATGCAACAGCCGCCACGGGTCTATTACACCCAATCTCTTACAGAAGCGTTGCAGCATCCGAGAAGACAACGCCCTCTCCCTCACCGCTCCCCCCCGAGACGTATCCAAGTCCACATCCATGACCCCATTAAAATCCCCCCCAAGAATTATGGGGCAGTCTGGAAACTGCTCCAGTTTTGAGGCCAAGCCGTTATAAAAACCAGGGTCAGACACATTAGGGCCATAAAGAACCCCAAGAATCACCGGTTTCCCCTCTAATTGGCCATGGATCAGAAGAGACCTACCCACTGCATCAGCTAAAACAGTCCCCGCCACAAATCGAATCCTCTTGTGGACCAAAATAGCTACTCCCCCCTTGTTCCCTGCAGCCGGAGATCCCCAAACTTGCCCCACCCAATTCCTACAAAGTTTACTATGCTCCTCAGCGGTCTGGTGGGTTTCCTGTAATAGGGTGATATCGCATTTATGCCGGGCCAGTGCTTGTAATACTTTATATCTCTTAATAGGGTTCCCCAATCCACAAACATTCCAAGTAATAACCTTTAAAGTGATGGGGCAGTGTCAAGGCTCCTCCAAAGAAAAAAATCGAATCGCCCAAGAAGGACTCCCCCAGCCTGGAGCCCCCCACTATCAGCTACCAATTCAGTACAGTGCTGCCAATCATTAAACCCCAGAGTGCGAAACCTCCCATCCCTTGTCTGTCTCCTCCTCCCCCCTCCCCCCCTTCACCCTCCACCCCACACCCTTCCACCCCCTCCAGTCCGTCCATCAGGTCAGACAACTTCCATTGGCAATCGGGGCCACCCCAGGACACACTCTTAATGATCCCCTCAATATTATCAACCCCCCCGAAATCCAACCCCCCCCCCTTAATCGACCTGCTCCGGTCTTTGAAAAGTGCCGTTCCCCCCCTTACCGACCCACCATATCCTCCCCCACCTCTCTCTTCCCTTGGATTACAACCACCTCTAACCTCTAAACACAGGACTGGCCAATCATAACAAGTAACCCACACCCTGTTGGGCGAGCACTCCCCTAACCAAACAGCCCCCGCCATCCTACCTCCCAGTACCAGGCCGTTCCCCTCATAGCTAGTTCCAGGGGAGTCCCCAAAGGCCAATGAGGGAGCCCAACAAAGGGCAGACAAATATATAAGTAATAGCTCCCATCAACCAAGAACCCGTGGACTACTCCTCGAACCATTCTCAGCCTACAAATTAACCCCTCCCCCACCCACCATCCTACCCTAACCCAGCGCTGCCTCCACCCATGCCGCTCTGATAGTTTAACTCTGAGCAGAACCCATGGGCCTAAACTAAACCGCAGCCTCAAGGACACCCTTCAGCACTTACGGGTCACGCGCCCTCGCTCCCCACTACAGGCCACGCAAGCTGTCCACGAGGACCCCAGGGGAACCACATTCGACCCCAGGGGAAGCCACATTCAACCCCTCCCAATCACTCGGGAACTCCCTCCCCAAGGACCAGGCCCCAGCAGATTGTATCCCGATATACTCCCCCCCGCCCTCCTTACCCAAATACTTACATATACCATTAAGCATCTAAAAGTGCAAACTCACATGGAATCCAGAGCTCTACAGCAACATTGTTATTAACAAGAAATACAGTTGCAGCCTGTTACCCTTTGCATCTATCAAAGGCTAGAGTCGCCGCTAAGTAACTAAGAAGTTGCATAGATTCCTACTCCCCACCCCACATATGTTGCAACCCGGGGCTTGGAAAGAAGGGGAGAAAACAGAGGAATGCAAAACATGGTGAAAGGACCCCAGCAGCATAGTCCAAGGTATGCAGAAGTCTCAGGAAACAGGAGCCCGCCATATCCTTCATGTATCGGCGCTCAACACCTGAGTGTCCTCCTCAAGTTGGTCAACTAATCCCCAGTCATGCTTCCAATTATGCTCTCAGGAGTTGGAGTCTGCAGGCATATTCAAAGTCTCCAAGAAAGAAGCCGCCACCTCAGGAGTTAGCAGGTAACGTGTCCGGCCTTGAAATTCCACCCTCAAACGGGCCGGATAGAGGAGAGAAAAACGCACCCCCTTTTGTAGCAGTTGTGCACAGCTATTCGAGTAGGCCCGACGTTGTTGGCTGACCAAGACCGAGTAATCCTGGAAGACCAAGATGTGCTCAGCATCGTGTTTTTGCGCTTTTCGACTCCGGGCGGCCCTGAGCACTTCCTCTTTCTGCCTGTAATCCAAGAACTGAGCGATAACCGCATGCGGGTGTCGGGCTTGGTCACGCCGGGGGCCCAACCGGTGCACCCGCTACAGCTTCACCGGGTTGTCCCCCTAGCCCCCCAGAAGCTTTTCAATCCAGGCCAGCAAGAAACCATACAGGGCACCATCTGTTACACTCTCAGGTATTCCCACAAATCGCAGGTTCTTGCGCCGCCCACAGTTCTCCAGGTCGTCAAGCTTGTCCCCCTGTTGTTTAACAAGAGTCTCCAGAGCCTCCACTTTGGCTTGCAGGGGGTGCAGAATATCCTCCACATTTGAGACACGCGTCTCTACCTGCTCCACTCTTTCCGTGAAGGCGGTAACGCGCTGGCCAACAGTATGGATCTGCTCTTTCAGGTCCTGGAAGCGGGCATCGAGTGCTTGCACCACCGCTGCCGATACCTCTGCTACCAGCCCTTGAGTGCCTCCCGAGACAGGGCTACTGGGCGCCCCCCCCCGCCATCTTGGCCTCTGGGACTCGTGGCTTCTCCCTCCACACGGTCTTCGATGCCATCTAGGTAATTGCCGCGCTGCTGGTACGTTCCACGGAACGGACTTTGCAAGAGCGGAGGTGGCGGTCACACCGGGGCACGGGGCTCCGACTGCATGGAGGGGCCCCGACGGCATGGCAGAGTAACAGGGCAGGCTGCAGAAACCCATGCCACAAATAGCAAAACGACGTTCCTGGACCCTGACGGAGGGGGGGGGGGGGGGAAGTGCGAATGCAATGGGACGCTGAAAGGGTTGGTGAAGACAACGGGAACTCATCAGCCTTTGCGGGGAAAAGCATGGTGCGGGCTCCGGTGGGTAGAGCACCATTAGGGAAGCAAGACAAAAAAAAAAAAATTTTATCTAGAGACTAACGCTGGAACGCAATGGGGTTTCTTTAAACCATCGGGGCTCGTGCATGCTTTCCTACTTGGTTTTATATAGATATTTTTTTAGGATCTGATGTTCCTTACCACATGCTATGGCTGCCATCTAGTGGCTTAAATAGGTACTAAGCTGACAAAATTGTGATGAGGTTGAAGTGGATATTGATGGAGTATCAGGCACACATGTACCTTTCCTCAGACACACGTGGTCCCATGGGTCTATATGGAGGACAAAATAAATAAATAAATAAAATAAAATAAATAAAATAAAAAAAAAAAATATATATATAGGAATAAATATATTGGCATATACATAAATATATTTATAGGGATGTATAGTCAAAAACAAAAACAAAAACAAAAAAAACCGTATAGATGCTCATATACATATATATGTCCATATAAGCAGATGGTGGGAAGAAAAGGTAAGAGAGATGGTGCCACGTCAACTTTCGGGTTTCTACCAGTACAGCTTTAATGTGCATTCCTGTCCCTTCCTGTCCCTCCCATAGCATTGTGTGCAGGCAGGTCAATATGCCGCGAAGGGCAAATCAGAGCGGAGAGCGGAGCCAGGGGAGACATCACGACCTGGAAGGCGCAAGCCGGGGTCAGAGCACCGTGGGCAGAACGACACGCGGTGCTGCGAAACGGGCACCTGCAAAAGAGACCAAAAGAAAAGCCAGTGGCGGAGACGGTTCGCGCAGGAGCCGCGCAGCTAAGAATTTGTGACTGGACACTACGCAACCGCAGGGACAATTGGCATCAAGTACGGAGCTGGAGGAGCTGCTGCGGCTCATACGCGAACAGGTAGATCAGCACGGCTTGAGCGCTTTCAAGCAACGGCTGGAAGCAGCTAGCGGGCGGCAAGGCGAACCACAGGCCGCGACCGACAGCGCGCCAAGCACCACCTCATCAGGGGGTGGCAGCACACCTCGCCCCAGCTCAACACCATGTGACAGCGCACCCAGCACCAGCACTGCGAATGGAGGTGGGGCACCGCTCAACTCAGCAGTTCAAGGTAAGCCCGCGGACAACAGAGTGGCATTGGCAGGATTGTCCTCCTCGTCATCGGAGGAAACAGGCTCGGATGATGAGGGAGGCATTTCACTGGCAAGCGCCATGCCACTACTGAGGCTCAAGAGTGAGATTGGGGAAAACAGGAGAGCATCAGCTGTTTAGCTTTAAAGTATATTGCAGAGCAGAATCCAGGCTGCCAATCAGAGCCCAGCTGAACACTGAAACAACTGCCACTACTGAGGCTCAAGAGTGAGATTGGGGAAAACAGGAGAGCATCAGCTGTTTAGCTTTAAAGTATATTGCAGAGCAGAATCCAGGCTGCCAATCAGAGCCCAACTGAACACTGAAACAACTGCCACTACTGAGGCTCAAGAGTGAGATTGGGGAAAACAGGAGAGCATCAGCTGTTTAGCTTTAAAGTATATTGCAGAGCAGAATCCAGGCTGCCAATCAGAGCCCAGCTGAACACTGAAACAACTGCCACTACTGAGGCGTGCCCGCGCCTTGCGGGCCCGCGCCTGAGGGCCTCGCAAGAGGGCCCTTTGGCGTGGCCCTTAGGAGGGGCACGAAAGGAGGATATACTATCAGACCGGAATAACCGAAACAGATAAAGTGAGTAAAGTTACTATGTAGAACTTTCCTGTACAGTGAACTTTGCTCTAGCAGAGAAATCACACATGATGTGCACATGAAGTAGCTAGATTCGTATTGCCTTCTTTTAAAAATTGGTTATGTTGTTATTACTCATCCTACTGTAGATATCCTTTTAAAGATAGCACACACAGACATTAAGTGCTAAAGATTTATTCCTTTTATCCTTAACTACTATGGCTACTCCAGCCTACCATCCTGTCTTTCTTTTACCCACTCAACACTACATTCTTCAAGGTAGAGATCCTTTTTTACAACCCCTTTATATTTGGTTACCTACTCTCATGCCAATATACCATATATTCCTCAACTCACTAAGTTCACATATAACATCATTATACATATAAATCAACTTTAATCAACACCAGCAAACAAATTCAAAGATTCATCACAAGAGGTATTATACTCCAAATACAATTTCTATCGAACTAATGAACACAAGGTCAGTAAGAAACAAGATTCACACAATCAGAGACCATATCAGTGACCAACAGCCAGATATCCTATGTATCACTGAATCCTGGCTAACTCCCACTGACAGCGTCCTCCTCAACCAACTGGTCCCACCTTCATATTCTGCCTTTAACAACCCTCGCTCTCAGAGAAGAGGAGGCGGAGTTTTGATCATCGCAAAAAAATCTTTACATCTAAAAAATATAGCCTCTAATTCCTCTGACGAATCCAGCACTATCACAGTGGGTAACAAACACCTAGCCATCAGCCTACTATATAGAGCACCTCATGCCCCAGCTGAAGAGCTAACCTCCATTTTAGAAACCGTCTGTGCAGTCAACTCTCACCATAAACCTCTAATTTTACTAGGAGACTTCAACCTCAACTCCTCTTCCAATATAGATAAGGGAAACCTTCTTGCAAGCTATGGACTCCTTACAATATACCCAATTAATAAACGCTCCCACCCACAAATACGGATCCATGCCAGATCTCATCTTTGCCCCCAACCACATCATAAATAATGGCAACTTCTCATCACCCATAATTACCCCAGTTCCATGGTCAGATCACCATAGAATTAAAATAGAATTCAAAAGCACGTTTGACAAGCTCGATAAAATAAAAGCTACTACGTTCACCCCTAGAAGGTTCAAAGCCTTCAATAGAGATCAATTCTTACTAGACACAATACCTCACCTTAACTCAGCTGAACTTGATTTGAACAAACAAGTAAACAATTGGTATGACACCATCAGCACTGCAGCCAAGGCTATAACAGACTCAAAAAAGATCAAAAGGAAACATCACGCACCATGGTATTCAAATAACATACGCGATGCTAAGAGAGAATTAAGGAAGTTAGAACGCCAATGGAGACGATCCAAATCTACCACCTCTCAGGATTTATATTTAATTCAGCAAAAGAGTTATAATGATCTCATCAACAAATCAAAAAAAGAATACCACACAAACACTATCCAGAAAGCTTATAACAAACCTAGAGAACTTTTTGAGATAGTAAAATACCTAGTTAATGAACCTTGTTTCTGATAAAGACATCCTGATCAACCCTCAAGTGTTTGCGGATTATCTACGAGAAAAATAGGCCAGACTCCACCTTTAAAACAATCTGAAAAAAACAATCTTATTTTACCAAGTACAATTTGGAACAAGTTTCATATTCCCTCAACTAAGCAGCTTTCAGACATCATTGCTGCACTTAACACAAGTACCGCACCCACAGATCCTTGCCCAGTACCTTGGGTCAAAGCTACTAAGTCAAACTTCATTAATTTTATACACCACCTCGTAACCAACTCCCTAAATCAAGGAATCATGCCAGAACAGCTGAAATTAGCCACAATAAGGCCTATCCTTAAGAAAACCAACCTTGAAAAAAACAATCCAGCTGCATATAGACCAATTTCCAGCTTACCACTCCTGGCAAAAATTATCGAGAAGGTAGTACAACTACAGCTCCAAGACCATATTGATGAGCATGCGCCACTTGACATACATCAGCATGGCTTCCGCCCGAACCATGGAGTTGAGACGCTGCTACTTTATTTATTTAATGATATCACTCAAACCATAGACAACTATAATAGAGGAACCTTAATGATTTTCTTAGATATTTCAGCGGCCTTTGATTCAGTGGACCATTCAATACTATTAGCAAGACTAAAGAGCATCGGTCTAACTGGCACCGTCCTAAACTGGTTTGAGTCCTACCTAATTGGTAGACAGTTCCAAGTTAAAGTCGGTCTAAACACTTCACATCATACAGTTATCAAACAAGGCGTACCGCAGGGATCTGCACTCTCATCACTTCTTTTTAACCTATTTATCCAACCAATATGTCACATAATATCAACTCATCATATAGACTACACAATTTACGCAGATGATATTATGATCTACACTCCGATTGATATCAACTGCCCAAACTACAACAAGATTTCAAACTGCATTACCAGCATTTCCATTTGGCTGTCAAATAACAACCTTGCAATAAACTTGAAGAAGACTGAAGCACTTATTGTCACTAGAAACACCAACTTTAATCCCCCACCGTACATCACATGCAACAGTACTGAGATTCCAATTAAGGATGAAGTAAGATACCTCGGGGTAACCCTCGATAAGAAGCTAGACCGGCGATCTCACATAAAGAAAACTGTTAAAAGCGCTTATTACCGAATGAAAATAATTAGACGCCTCAAGCCTCTTATCTCTAATGAACACTTCGTACAGTCTGCCAGGCACTTATTACCCCATTCTGGATTTTTGCAACCCTATCTACAATGGGCTGTCAAAACATGCTCTCAAACCTCTTCAAATGGCACAGAATACAGCAGCCAGAATAATTAACGGTTCCACTAATCATGACCACATTACCCCCATCCTTAAAGATCTCCACTGGCTCCCTATAACCCTTCGCATAAAGTATAAGTTAATCATAAACATCTTCAAAATGAAGCACAACAGTTCTGCAACCAGCCTCCATGCCCTCTTATCCCGTGATACCAGCAACAGACCTAGAAGATTATCCACCTCAAATACCCTCAATACCCCAAGAAACTTCGTTAAATCACGCAAATGTACATCACAACGAGCAATTTCTTTGGCTGCCCCTTTGATTTGGAACTCTCTCCCCCCTGATTTACGTGCAATTGATGTTTTAAGTGACTTTCGTAAGCAATTAAAAACTTTACTTTTTATTGAGCACTATGGATCAACAAATGACTAAGATATCATCTATTGTATATATTTTATAAATAATCCACTATTTTGTTAACCCTTGTTATTTTTCCTACATTACCATATGTTGTCATGTCTATACTGTTTGTTTCCCTTGTTTATACCTTGTATTTCTTGTGACCGCTTTGATTGAAGGAAAAGGCGGTATAAAAAAACGTGTTAAATAAATAAATAAATATTGAAAGCCTGTAAAAAGAAAAGTAGTAGACCACACAATGAGGGACGGTTTAGCAAGGGTGTGGGGCGGGCAGAGTGCGACACGCACACAAACAACTGACAACGGGAAATCCGTGCCCTCTGGTCGGCGCCAACAGCTACGCTAATGAGCCCAGTGGCGGTTAGTGGAGACCCGCGTTGCGGGGTTAGCTCTCTAGCCAGCGCGGTGCCCAGAAAACTAAAAAAACGAATCTGGCGTAGGGAGTATATTGATATATTTTCGCTGGGGATCGTGCCTAAGAAGGAACCAGGCAAATTCCGCCTGATACACAACTTATCATACCCCGAAGGGGCTCAGTGAACGATCAAATCGATCCGGCGTTATGCTCGGTGAGATATTCAACGATCGACCACGCTATAGATATCATAAAGAAATGGGGCCGTCAGGCGAACCTGGCAAAGGCGGATATCGAATCAGCCTTTCGACTCCTTCCGGTCCACCCTGAGTCCTTTGTTCTGCTGGGATTCACGTTCAATGGCGATTATTACTTTGATAAGTGTTTGCCCATGGGTTGCTCGATATCGTGCGCATATTTCGAGCAATTCAGCACATTCATACACTGGGTGGTAGCGGATATCGCAGGTTCAGGTGCGCTGGTTCACTACCTGGATGATTTCATCTTTATTGGAAGTGACCGGCAGGACTGCCAGAGAGTCCTCGGGGTCTTCGAGCGAGTAGCCGAGAGCTCGGCATACCGCTGGCGGGCGACAAGACCTGTGGGCCCGGGGAGACCATCACCTTCTTAGGCATTGAGCTAGATGTAGCAAAGCAGCAATCACGCCTTCCCGACGACAAAATTAATAAATTGAGAGCCGCCATTCAGGACATACAGGCCCGCAAAAAAGCGACCTTGGAGCAATTCCAGTCGATGCTGGGCCTGTTATGTTTCGCATGCAGAATTATGCCCATGGGGCGGGTCTTCTGCCGTCGCATAGCAATGGTGACAAAAGGGATTCGGAGGAAACACCATAAGATCAGGATCATGAAAGGCATCAAGGAGGATCTGCGCATGTGGGAATTCTTTTTGCAATCCTTCAATGGGCTGACTTTCTGGCAAGAACTGCCCATGTCGAACGAGGACATTGACCTGTTCACCTATGCCACCGGTAGTGCGGGATTTGGGATTTACTTTAAAGGAGCGTGGTGTGCAGAGGAGTGGCCCCCCGAATGGCACACGGGAGGTGTGACCAGGGACATCACATTCCTCGAGCTCTTTCCCATAGCCGTGGCATTAGCCATATGGGCCCCGCAGCTCCGCGATAAGGCAATCACGTTTCATGCCGACAACATGGCAGTGGTGTATGCTTTGAACGGAATGCGTGCGCATACTCAAGGGGTGATAGCACTCCTGAGGAATATAGTACTGGCATGCCTAACGCACAATATAACTATCAGGGCGAAGCACATACCAGGTACTTGCAATAACCTTGCCGATGCTCTCTCTCGTTCTAAGATCTCCCTCTTCAGATCCCTTGCGCCCAACACCGACGCAGCCAAGACAGCCGTCCCGGATCAGGCATGGGATCTTGGTCCACCGAAGTATGGGAGCTGGTGCTGGGCTCACTATCCGAGAGGACCAGGAGAAGATACATCACGGCCTGGGAGAAGTTCCGGGCTTTCTGTGTGCTGAACAAGATTCCCGAAGTCTGCCCTACCACAGGCGCCATTCTACGATGGATCCTGCAGCAGAAGAACATTGGGTATAACAAAAATCAGCGGTGCAAACGCAATTGGCTGCGATCGCGTTCTTTAAAAATGCGATGGGCGGGAATAGCCCTAGAGCAGACTTTGCGATCACAAGGGTAATGAAGGGCTGGACAAGCGAACAGCCCCGCAGAAGGGAACTACGGCACCCTATAACACATGCAATATTGCATAAGTTGATGGAAGTCGCAGGCCGAATATGTTTCGACGATTTTGAGATGCGCCTGTTCCGATGTGCCTTCTCATGGGCATTCTTCGGAGCCTTCCGGGTAGGCGAGCTAGTCGCCTCAGCGTGTAAGGCCAACGCAAACGGGGGTATTAAGGAACGAGATATCAGTCTAACCAACGGTATGCTCTCGTTACATGTGCAGAAATCCAAGACTGACACGGAGGGGAGGGGCACCACAATAAGGTTAGCCCAGCTACCAGGGGATCCATCCTGTCTGGTAAAAACCTTTACTGACTATCAGCAAATTCGGCCGAAGGGGTTGGATCACTGGTTAGTGCACTCAAATGGTGCCCCCCTATCGCGCTTCCAATTTTCCAAGGTCCTGAAGCAGGCCCTAGATCTTACCTCAGCAGCCCAAGACAGGGTACTGTGTAGCAGCCCTCTTTTAATAAGTGTACTACTGTGGATCAGGAACTGGTTAAAAGGTAGAAAGCAGAGGGTAGGGCTCATGGCCAATTTTCCCAATGGAGAAAGGTGAATAGTGGTGTACCCCAGGGATCTGTGCTGGGTCCGCTGCTTTTTGACATATTCATAAATGACCTGGAAAGTGGAATAACGAGTGAGGTTATCAATTTGCAGATGACACAAAACTATTTAAAGTTGTTTAAAACCCAAGAGGATTGTGGAAAATTGCAAGAGGATCTTGATAAATTGGAAGACTGGGCATCAAAATGGCAGATGAAATTTAATGTGGACAAGTGCAAAGTTATGCACCTAGGGAAGAACAACCCAAACTATGGTTTACACGATGCAAGGTTCCACATTAGGAACCACCACCCAGGAAAAAGATTTAGGCGTCATTGTGGATAACATGTTAAAACCCTCGGCCCAGTGTGCAGCGGCGGCCAAGAGAGCAAATAGAATGCTAGGTATCATAAGGAAAGGAATGGAAAATAAAACAAAAGATATTATAATGCCTCTATATCGTTCCATGGTGAGACCACACCTTGAATATTGTGTGCAATTCTGGTCGCCGTATCTTAAAAAGACATGGTGGAAGGAGGACAACCAGTGGGACACTGTGATACCTGGGTACAAACTATATCGTAATGATAGAGCTGATCAAATTGGTGGAGGGGTTGCGCTCTATGTTAGAGAAGCATTGACTCAGAATGGATTAAAGTTTTGCAGGAAACAAATCTGCTGTAGAATCTATATGGATTGAAATTCCATATAAAAGGGGGAAGGCAATGGCAGTGGGGGTGTACTATCGAGCACCTGGCCAGAATGACCAAATGGATGATGAAATGCTAAAAGAAATCAAGGAAGCTAACAAAAGTTACAGCGCAGTAATAATAATGGGTGATTTCAATTACCCCGGTATCGAATGGGTCAGTGTCACGTCAGGACATGCTAGGGAGATAAAGTTCCTAGATGAAATAAATGACTGATTCTTGGAGCAGCTGTTTCATGAACAGACCATAGGGGACTCCATATTAGACCTAGTCCTTAGTGGAACACCAGATCTAGTGCAAGAGATAAGTGTGTTGGGGCCACTTGGCAATAGTGATCATAGCATGATCACCTTTGATTTAATTAGTGGAGGAGGGATAGTAAGGAAATCCACAGTACTACCTTTTAACTTTCGAAAGGGAGACTATGATAAAATGAGGAAAACAGTTAAGAAAAAACTAAAAGGAGCAGTTGCGAAGGTTAAAGACGTACATCAAGCTTGGGTGTTGTTGAAAAATACTATCTTGGAAGCCCAGACCAGCTGTATTTCCACGCTTTAAGAGCTTGTAGTTTGAATTTAATAGTCACCTCAGGGCCAAGTAACAGCAAAGTACTTTTAGTTTAAATTTTAACACACAGAAGGAGAGCTTTCTGGTTAAATTTAGTACCCAGCAGAGAGCTTGTAGTTTAAATTTCATAAGAAGTTAGAGCCTAGCAGCAGCTAAGAGCTATAATTTAAATCAAATCAGAATTTAGCTTACCTCAGCAGCACAAGACATGGTACTGTGTAGCAGCCCTCTTTTAATAAGTGTTATTTCCCTCCCTCCCTCCCTCCCCACACCCACCCTCCCCTGGGATAATCATAGCTTTATAGGTACTTACACATCTTAAAAGACAGGAGGTGCTTTCAGGTGAAGCTCATTACCCAAATCAGTCATACACTAAGGACCTGAGATTAATTAAGCTTCAGGTGAACAAGGTATATTAAACGTATTAGGTACAGTTTTATTGGTATAAATACCCATAGCAACCCCTAGTAAGTAAGAACTTAAAGATCTAGACACAACTTAAAACTAAGATGCAGACAGCAGTCCAGCAGCGGGATGGGGTTTTCCAGTCTTTTGCATTGAGTGTCACATGTATGATTTTCTCCCAGTTGGTGAGAGGTCTTACGTGTGCACTAGGTGCAAGGAGCTCTTTTCTCTCAGGGAACAAGTCCGTTCTCTAGAGGCTAAAGTTCCAGACTTGGAAAACATAAGACAGACAGAGAGGTACATAGACGAGACCTACAGGGATATAGTCCTGAAGTCCCACCTCCAGTCTGGCAGCATCCCTGTTGCCATGGAGGAGAGAGGTCACGTAACAGGAGAGCATCACCCTGGTGTGGCAGGAAGTGATCCTGTAACTAGGACCTGTCTTCCAGGTGATGTAAAACCCTCTCGCACCGAGGATGTTTCTCCAGGGCCTTGTGCCCATGAGGGAAGGGTTAGGACAACCGTTATAGTTGGTGATTCGATCATTTGGCATGTAGATAGCTGGGTGGCTGGTGGACGTGAGGATCGCCTGGTAACATGCCTGCTTGGTGCGAAGGTAGCGGACCTCACGCGCCACCTAGATAAGGTCTTAGATAGTGCTGGGGAGGAGTCTGCTGTCTTGGTACATGTCGGTACCAATGACATAGGAAAATGTGGTAGGGAGGTTCTGGAGGCTAAATTTAGGCTTTTTAGGTAGGAAGTTGAAATCCAGAACTTCCAGGGTAGCATTCTCCGAAATGCTTCCTGTTCCACGCGCAGGACCCAAAAGGCAGGGCAGAGCTCCGGAGTCTCAATGCGTGGATGAGACAATGGTGCAGAGATGAGGGTTTTGGATTCCTGTTAGGAACTGGGGAACATTCTGGGGAAAGGAAGGGCTCTTCCGAAGGGATGGGCTTCACCTTAACCGGGATGAACCAGGCTGCTGGCATTAACCTTTAAAAAGGAGATAGAGCAGCTTTTAAACTAGATATTAGGGGAAAGCCGACAGTCGCCCAAGAGCAGATGGTTCGGAAGAATGTATCTTTGAAGGATACTACCAAAAGCAGAGAGGTTCCACAAAAGAGTAAAGTAGCCCAAATGCCCACAAGTATGGAGCAGACAGAGCTTAAAGATCCCAAATTACTCATGTCTAACAATAGCCAAATTAATATGATAAATACATTCTCTAAAATGCTTGTATGCAAATGCTAGAAGTCTAAAAATAAGATGGGAGAGTTAGAATATATAGCACTAAATGAAAGGTTCGATATGATTGGAATATCAGAGACATGGTGGACGGACAACCAGTGGGACACTGTGATACCTGGGTACAAACTATATCGTAATGATAGAGCTGATCAAATTGGTGGAGGGGTTGCTCTCTATGTTAGAGAGGGCATTGAGTCAGAAAGGATTAAAGTTTTGCAGGAAACAAAATCTGCTGTAGAATCTATATGGATTGAAATTCCATGTAAAAGGGGGAAGGCAATGGCAGTGGGGGTGTACTATCGAGCGCCTGGCCAGAATGACCAAATGGATGATGAAATGCTCAAGAAATCAAGGAAGCTAACAAAAGTTACAGCTCAATAATAATGGGTGATTTCAACTACACCGGTATCGACTGGGTCAGTGTCACGTCAGGACATGCTAGGGAGATAAAGTTCCTAGATGAAATAAATGACTGATTCTTGGAGCAGCTGGTTCATGAACCGACCAGATGGGAAGCCATATTAGACCTAATCCTTAGTGGAACACCAGATCTAGTGCAAGAGATAAGGTTGTTGGGGCCACTTGGCAATAGTGATCATAGCATGATCGCCTTTGATTTAATTAGTGAGGAGGGATAGTAAGAATCCACATTACTACCTTTTAACTTTCGAAAGGGAGACTATGATAAAATGAGGAAAACAGTCAAGAAAAAACTAAAAGGAGCAGTTGCGAAGGTTAAAGACGTACATCCGGCTTGGCTGTTGTTGAAAAATACTATCTTGGAAGCCCAGACCAGCTGTATTCCACGCTTTAAGAAAAAGTTGGAAAGAAGTCCCAAAAAAACTGCCAAGGCATGGTTTAAAGTTGAGGTCAGAGAGGCTGTTGTTGCCAAAAAAGCATCTTTCAGGAAATGGACAAAAGAGAGCCAAACGACGAAACCTGGAAACAGCACAAGCACTGGCAAGTTCCAAATGCAAGGCATTGATTAAGGGCAGGCAAAGGGGAGAATGTTGAAGAAGGAAAGCTTGCTGAGGAAGCAAAAACGGGAAGTAAAGACCTTTTCCAAGTACATTCGTAGCACAAAAAACCTGTGAGAGAGTCCAGTTGGTTCCCATTAGATGATAAATGGGGTTTAAAGGAGCACAAGAGGCGGAACAAGGCGATAAGCAGAGAGACTGAAACGAATTCTTTGCGTCAGTCTTTTACTGAGGAAGATGTAGGGATGTTACCCATGACTGAAGTGGTATGTTAAAGGTGCAGAAGAATTGAAGGAAATATCGATACATCAAAGGAAAGGAAGATTTTACTTACCACTATTAGATAAGGCATGAAGAGTAGCAAATCACCTGGGCCGGATGGTATTACATCCAAGGGTATTGAAAGAACTGAAATATGAGATTGCAGACCTGCTATTAGTAATCTGTGAACTATCATTAAAATCATCTCTAATACCTGAAAGATTGGAGGATCACCAATGTATACACCAATTTTTAAAAAGGGTTCCAGGGGTGATCCGGAAACTACAGACCAGTGAAGCGCTGACGTCAATACCTGGAAAAATGATAGAAACCATCATAAAGAATATAAATTACTCAGCATGTAGATAGTAATGAACTAATGAAGAGACAGCC
Source organism: Ichthyophis bannanicus (assembly GCA_033557465.1). Taxonomy (NCBI): domain Eukaryota; kingdom Metazoa; phylum Chordata; class Amphibia; order Gymnophiona; family Ichthyophiidae; genus Ichthyophis; species Ichthyophis bannanicus. The sequence goes on along the minus strand of CM066039.1, from coordinate 162,525,651 downwards.
AACATGGCTTTAGACAAGGAAGATTTCATTGTCTTAACTAATCTGTTATGTTTTTTTGGACAGGAGTGGGAATAATCAGGTGAGGAAACAAAGGTGAGTCGGTTGCATATTGTGTATCTGGACTTTCAGAAAAGCCATTTTTGACAAGGTCCCTCATGAGAGACTTTTGGCAAAACTAAAGAGTCATGGGATAGGAGGCAGTGTAACTATTGGTGGATCAGGCAACTGGTTAAAAGAAGAAAGCAGAGGGTAGGGCTAAATGGCCAATTTTTTTTCTTTCCGCCAATGGAGAAAGGTGAATAGTGGTGTACCCCCAGGGAATCTGTGCTGGGTCCCGCTGCTTTTTGACATATTCCATAAATGACCCTGGGAAGTGGAATACCACGAGTGAGGTTATCAAATTTTGGCAGATGACACAAAACTATTTAAAAGTTGTTAACAACCCAAGAGGATTGTGGAAAATTGGCAAAGTGGAGGATCTTGATAAATTTGAAGACTGGGCATCAAAATGGCAGATGAAATTTAATGTGGACAAGTGCAAGGTTATGCCACCTAGGGAAGAACAAGCCCAAACTATGGTTACACGATGCAAGGTTCCACATTTAGGAACCACCACCCAGGAAAAAGATTTAGGCGTCATTGTGGGATACCATGTTAAAAAACCCCTCGCCGCAAAAAAGGAAAAGTGCAGTGTGCAGCGGCGGCCAAGAGAGCAAATAGAAATGGCTAGGTATGATAAGGAAAGGAATGGAAAATAAAAACAAAGGATATTATAATGCCTCTATATCGTTTCCATGGTGAGACCGCCCACCTTGTATATTGTGTGCAATTCTGGTCGCCGTATCTTCTAAAAAGGATATATAGTTATTAGAGAAAGGTTCAGGAGAAGAGCCACCAAAATGGTAAAGGGGATGGAAGAGTACTCCTATGAAGAAAGGCTAAAAAGGTTAGGGCTCTTTAACTGGAAATGATGACGGCTGAGGGGAGAATATGATAGAAGTCTATAAATTAATGAGCGGAGTGGAACGGGTAAACGTAGATCGATTGTTTTACCTTATCACAGAAATAGAAAGACTAGGGGGACATGCAATGAATGCTACAGGGTAAACTATTTTAAGACTAATAAAAGAAAATATTTTTTCACTCAACGTGTAATCAAACTCCTGGAATTTGTTACCGGAGCATGTAGTAAAGGCTGTTAGTGGTCAGCTGGGTTTAAAAAAAGGTTTTGGACAAGTTTCCTGGAGGAAAGGTCCATAAGCCATTATTAAGAAGGGACCCAGGATTATTCAATGCTTGAACCAATACAAGCATTGTGGAACCTGTGTCCCTTGGGGACCACTGCTCGGTACATATGACCCAGATTGGTCCCACTGTTTGGCAAACAGAATACTGGGCTTGATGGACCTTGGTCTGACCCAGTATGGCCTATCTTATGTTCTTAGTGTACCTACACACACACCCAGCAAGGAATATAGTTGGCTACGGTAACACTGAGGCACACACAGAATTAGGTGTAGCAGTGAAACCATACAATAAACACAGTTGCTACAGGAAACACTGAATAGCATAAAGTTAGTACCGGCACAAAGCAACTGGACAACCAGGAAGGTTGACACAACCAAAGGCCAGAGAGTGAGACACTCTGTTTTGAGATTGGGCACAGCTGGAGGGAGGAAGGGGATCAGGGAGGGGACATATACAGGGTGGCTTGGAAAGGGAAAAGAGTTTGAAGAAGGCACTCGATAACACTGCAGGGAAACAAATAGTAGCTCAAAAATACCTTAGTGGACACAGAATTACAGTCATGCCAGAAACGTCCACAAGCTAAGCCTCTCTCAGTTACCAGTGGCCCTAGGCAGTCCCCAAAAAACAACAAGAGTCTCATTGCTTTATTCATGGATTTATATAGCAGGTATAAAGTGGTTTATGTTTTCATAAGATACTCCCCTCCACATCTCCAGCACCACCGCAGGGCTTGTGCTTCCAAAATGCCCCCGAGAATGCCTCCTGCAGCCCTTTCTGAAATCACAATTTTAAATGTTGAAAACACGGCGGCTAACACGGCAAATTTTCCACATTTTTTATGGCACCACATCCATTGTTTAAAAGGCAACTAGGACTTCTAAAATAAACTCCTCAATATTCAGCAGCGATAAATGTTTAGGTGCAATATTTTATTAGAAGGGTAGCATGTGGCTAGCATGTGATTTAGCATGAGCGCCAAAAGGTAGCAAGGGGCCATGCACCAAAAAACCCCAGTATTCCCGGCATTATGCGCATCTAGCACGGGTATTTGTTGCCCATGCTATCCTGCCGTCAGCACAGGTTAGTGTAGATGCAACTAATTCGACGTCAGTTTGTGGTTTGGTGCATTGAAGCATGTTAAGTGCAAGGAGATTAATGGTAAATCCGTCCCCCTTGCAGTTATCCCATACCACTGCACTGGTAACATGGCTCATAAGTGTGTTACCGGCATGGGGCTTAGTAAACATGCCCCATCTAACTTTAAATGAATAGACTATTCATTTAAAATATTACCTACTATCCACATCGATCTTGAACACTTAAGTTACATGAAGAGCAGTTGTCGTGTTTTGTCGAAGGATTGTGGAAAATTACAAGAGGATCATTATAAATTGGAAGACTGGACATCCAAATGGCAGATGAAATTTAATGTGGACAAGTGCAAAGTTATGCACCTAGGAAAGAACAACCCAAACTATGGTTACACGATGCAAGGTTCCACATTTAGAACCACCACCCAGGAAAAAGATTTAGCCATCATCGTGGATAACATGTTAAAACTGGTACTTGTGACCTGGATGGGCCACTGTTTGAAACAGGATACTGGGCTTGATGGACCTTGGTGTGACCCTATGGCATGTCTTATGTTCTTATGTTCTTATAGACCCCTCCTCAGGAACTCCTCTCTTCTGTCAGATTGCTTCTATCTGTGCCCTTCTCTTCTACTGCCTTCGCTCCTTTCACTTTGCTGCACCTTATGCCTGGAATAAACTACCTGTACATCAGGCTTCTTCTCTGGCCCTTCTCAAATCCAGGCTGAGCGCTCACCTCTTTGTTGCCGCTTTTGGATCTGATCCACTTAAGCTCCCTTGTGTTCCCTTAACATTCCCCCTAAATGTATCCTATCCACAACAGCCATCATACCCAGATAGTCAGTCTCCAGATATATCACCACTCTCGCAGCTTGCTTAGATCCTGAAATAGGGAAGGATGCAGACCTCATGGCACAATCTGGGGAATGTTGGCACAGCATCAGTCATGTCTCCCAGTGCTTGGCAGAGCTTATATGTGGCTGTCCTATCACACTGTCACCTGGTGACACTGTGGTCATCCATAAAGGCCTTGTACCAGCCATTCATGGCCTCCCTGAATTGCAGGTCAGCACACCAGATCCTCCTGTGCTACCCTGAAACCACACACTCTCACTTTCGGTCACAATAGACTTCATTCGGCGATGCCATAATGGAATGACGTATCAGGACTACACATATGATCTCGCTTTCTCACTGCATCATGATTAGTTTCCTGACTCACTCACATACTATTCTTACATCAACAAACCCAGTTTTCAGAACACAGGATTTATAGGGTCCCCTGGATCAGCTTTTTTTAAAATCACAAACAGCACATTTCAGCATAAACTGAATAAACACTATTTCTCTTATTAATATATCTGTAAGGGTGTTTAATGTTTCTTTACCTTACAATATTCCCTCACCTCTGTTTTCTGTTCTTTATGAACTGCAGTCTTGTGTTTTCCAGTTACATTAGGTCAGCACATAGTTGACACAACCATTCTTATATATGGGATGAATGCAGAGCACAGCAGAATATTTTCTAAGTCTTGGCCTTATTCCGTGATTCAGCAGGAAAACGTGGACATTTCCAGAAAATACTTAATATGTACACGGGCCTTTCCTGAATACTTTTTCTACTTTCCATGGCTAACCATGCCACCATTCCGCCCTTTCTGGGCATGTTCTGAGATCCCCGTGCTAGCACTGTGTATGTGCATAATAGCAGTGTTTCAGAGTATGGTTGGGGAGGTTTTCGCCATATAAATGTCTCCACCACACACACAAACCCTTATTTGTGTTCTGGAATGACCCTCCTAGTGGACGGACCAGCCTTGCTCCAAAGTAACACATTTGCTGAACTAGAGAATTTTGGGCCCGATATTCAAAGACCTGTACACGATTTACAGACCAGTAAACCATGTAAATACCTTAAATGGGAATATTTGATGACACCTACATAGTTAGTGCTGTCATATATCCCCGTCTATGTCCCCTAACATGCCCCGATGCTATCCGGTTAGCAATGGGACATGTGAGGGTGTTCCGGGACACAGCGGGAGCTTAGATTGCCAGTAACCGAGTAGTGGTGATATTAGATCGCTACCCGGTTAGCAATCTGCGCCTAAAACTAGCGAGCTTTTGGCTCACCTAGTTCTAGCTGTAGATGGTAACTTGGTAGTGGTCCAATATTGCCGCTTCCTGGTTAGGCTCTGCAGGTGAATTCACTCAGCGCTAAACCTGGATATTCAATGCTGTCACCATGGCATTGAATATCTGGATTTAGAGGTCAGCGGACAGGGATAAAAGGAGGTCAGCACTCTGGCGCCCTGGACGGCAAGTGGGGTGGACATCCCTGAAGTGATTCAGAGGCACGCTGGTATGTCTCAAGGTCCAATCCTGCACCTGTGGGAACGTCTGGCTCCCGTGGTGCAGAATCAGGTCCTAATGGGTCCATCCTGTTCAGGGCATCCAGATGGTCCGGATGGCCCTTTATGGGAACAGACTCCACATCAGCTGGCTCACCTTTGTCTAAATGCTAATTCACACCTTCAAAAAAATATAATATATTCGTAAGATAAGACTTTCCTTGGCTAAATCCATGTTGACTTTCTCCCATTAAACCAGACTATCTTACATGTTCAATAATTTTATTCTTTATAATGGTTTCTACCATTTTGCTGTACTGACATCAGGTTCACCAGTGGTAGTTTCCTGGATCACCCCTTGAACCCTTTTTAAAAATTGGAGTTACATTGGCCAGTCTCCTGTCCTCACGCACTACAGATGATTTTAATGATAGTTCACAGATTACTAAGAGTAGATCGGCAATCTTATATTTCAGTTCTTTCATCCTTGGATGTATATAATCCAGTCCAGATGATTTGCTACTCCTCAGTTTATCAAACAGTTGTAATCTATCCTCCTGGATTATGAATATTTGTTCAATTCTTCTGACTACATCACCTTTATATACCATTTCAGGCACTGGTTACTTCCCTATATCTTCTCAGTAAAGACAGAAGCAAAGATTTCATTCAGTCTCTCCATTATGGTCTTGTCCTCACTTAGTGACCCTTTTACCCCTCTCTCATCCAATGGTCCAGCTGACTCTCTCACAGGTTTTTTCCTATGAATGTACTTGAAAAAGTCTTTATTACGTGTTTTTGCTTCCACAGCAAGCTTCTCCTCAAATTCTCTCTTTGCCTGCCTTATCAATGCCTTGCATCTAACTTGCCAGTGCTTGTGCCATGCTTGATGTAAATCTTTAACCTTTGCATCTGCTCCTTTTAGCTTTTTCTTAGCTGTTTTCCTCATTTTGTCATAGTATTCCCTTTGAAAGTTAAAAGGTAGTACTGTAGATTTTCTTGCATCTTTATTCCAATATTAAATCAAAAGTGCTTATGCTATGATTACTATTGCCAGATGGTCTCAAAAACCCTTATCTCTTGCACCAGATCCTATGTTCCACTAAGGACTAGGTTCAAAATAGATTCCCCTCTTGTCGGTTCATGAACCAGCTGCTCCAAGAAGCAGTCATTTATTTCATCTAGAAACTTTATCTTTCTAGCAAGCTTCTTCTCAAATTCTCCCTTTGCATGCCTTATCAATGCCTTGCATTTAACTTGCCAGTGCTTGTGCTGTTTCCAGGTTTCGTCGTTTGGCTCTTTTTTCCATTTCCTGAAAGATGCTTTTTTGGCAACGACAGCCTCTCTAACCTCACCTTTAAAGCATGTTGGCATTTTTTTGGACTTCCTTCCACTTTTCTTAAAGCGTGGCATACAGCTTGTCTGGGCTTCCAAGATAGTATTTATCAACAACACCCAAGCTTGATGTCTTTAACTTTTACAACTGCTCCTTTTAGGTTTTTTTTTTTAACTATTTTTCTCATTTTATCATAGTCTCCCTTTTGAAAGTTAAAAGGTAGTACTGTGGATTTCCTTACTATCCCTCCTCCACTAATTAAATCAAATGCTCCCAAAGTGCTGGAAAACCTCCCACCAAATATCAGATCGATCAGAGACCGTACACAATTCAGGAAAGCCCTCAAGCATCACCTATTCCTTCTACACTTCTCGCAGCCAAATGATACTCAACCCTCTCCCACGCCCCAATTCACTCATTTATTTATTTATTTATTTATTTAATAGTATTTCTAAACCGCCTTATCTTAATAATCAAGGTGGTATCACAGCAAGCAATCAGGTAAAGTGTGTGTGTTGTACATGCAGTGAGGATAAAACTTAGTTGTGTGAGGGATGTGTTGGGTGCTTGATTTGTTATGAGCTATATACAGGGTGGGGCTATTTACAGTGCATTTACATGCAGCCCACCCAACACATTACAAACAAACTAGGACAAACCGAGCCGCAGAACTATCTACCTATCGGGTACATGTGTTTCCCCCCCCATCAGTATCAAGCTAAGGTGTATATATCAGATCGACGACAGAATATTATGAAGATATGACTAGACAGCCCTTTACCGTAAAACACAATGTGTTTGATATACATACGATAAAGATTAATGTGAGAAACCGATAAATCCAGTCTTACCACCTCGCAAGTTTGGGTCCTACACATCTAACATGGTAAATAGTTACCTTGGCCCCAACACTCTTTGATGGCGAATATGTAATATAGTTCGTCCAGTTTCAGCTCCAAGGTACTAATCCAGTTCAATTGTAAGCACAAGGCCAGACCTGCCTGTCTTGTGCATGAATTGTTAATTGTAAACCGCACTGATAGACAAAATAGCGCGGTATAAAAAAGCGTGTAAATAAATCAATTGACCCAGTCAGTACCCTGCGATAATTTGAGTATCACCCTTTGAGTTACTGTGTTTGTATACTTTTGTTAGCTTCCCAGATTTTCATTTTTCGCATTTCAATCATCCGTCTGTTTCATTTCTGGCAAAAACAACACAGCGGAACAATCGGTTAATACATACCCCACATGCTGTCGCCTTCCACTTTTTACTTTGACTTTTCTTGATCTGTAGGGGTCTGTCAGCGTATTTTGTTTCCTGCAATACTTTAAATCCTATGTGACTCAATGTCCTCTCTAATACAGGAGGGCAGCCCCTCTAACTAATTTAACTTTACTGGTATCATCGCACTATAGTTTGTACCCAGGATATCACAGTTGTCCCATTGGTTTGTGTTCCTGTCCACTAGGGCTCCTGAGATGCCAGTCATATCTAACCTTTCATTTAGTGCTATATATTCGAGCTCTCCCATCTTATATTTTAGACTTCTAGTATTTGCATACAGGATCTTTTAGAGGTTGTATTTTATTCATACTAATCTGGCTATCAGCTGATTAGGTGTAATTATGGAATTCTTTCGAGGCCCTGTTAACTTGAAAGATATTAGGGTTATTTTTATCTTTGTTGGAGCATC